>JACXVL010000423.1:10208-56044 GCA_014898675.1 Athelia sp. TMB | reverse complement strand
CAGTCCCGACGAAAACATTCCCGTGAAGAAGACGAGTCTGCCATTTCGAAATCAGTCCCGACGGCAGCATGCTCTTGATGGGGACAAGTTTGCTGTTTCCTGCCAGTCCCGACGGAAGGACGCACGTGAAGGGGACGCAATTGCTTGTTGCCAGCGCCAATGGAGATCGACGCAGTGATATCGCTTGGCCAGATGGATCAGTTGACCAAATTCATGAAGAGCGGAACAGCCTCGGTGGCAGAAGGATGGTTCAACACCTTCGGACCTTCTCCTTTTGCCACGAATCAAAGTCAATTTATTTCCTCCGATGTCAAAATCGGACATGTTCAATAATTAAATGTGCTTGGTAGCTGGCTTTTCAAGGCGGGACAGATGCACCGTGAGACGCGAGTCAAGGTTTACCTGCTGTACCAGTCAGCACAAGCCAGCGTTACCGTTCACAAGTCAAAACAAAATTTCTTCCGACATGGATATCATGATATCCATCTAAATATAATATGCCTGGATGATTAGATTCTCACTATAGGCAGTTGCGCTGCCAGACGTAAGCCAAGCTTCTTCACCCTGCTGCACAGGTGAGCAGAAGCCATCGTTTTCGCCCCCCAAGTCAAAACAACATTTCTCCCGACGTTGAATTCGGACGTGCCCATTGAACCAGATGGCGGCTGGAATCTGGATCCCCCAGACTGTACTCGAACAAGCGCAACGATGCGCCGCGAGACACAAGCCAAGCTGCACCAGTTAGCCAAACATTCCGTTCCCAAGTCAAATCTGAATTTCTCCCGACACCCCGACATGCCGTTCTTGTGCCGTCCAAGCCAGATGTGCGCAGATGCGCCGTGAGACACAAGCCAAGCGTTTCACTCTGCCGCACAAGTGAATAGAAGCCAACGTTTCTGCTCCCAAGTCAAAACAACATTTCTCCCGACGTCGAGTTCGGACGCATTCAATTAAATGGCGGCTGGACTCCCCAGACTGTAGAGTACAGCGTACTCGAATAGGCACAACGATGCGCCGCCAGACGCAAGCTAACCTGACATGCCGTTCATGTGCCGTCCAAACCAGATGTGCGCAGATGCGCCGTGAGACATAAGTCAAGCTTTTCACTCTGCTGCACCAGTCAGCAGCAGCCAGCGGGCCGTTCACAAGTCAAAACAAAATTTCTCCCGGACATCCACTTCACCCACATGGGCTTGCATGGCGGCCAGGTTCCCACTGCACGCGAGCAGCCCGAGCCCGAGCCTGCTACCAGCAAAGCAGCAATACGCTTCATTTCGCATAATCGTACATTCAGTCGCTTTTATTCTTCTTCCCCAGCAGCCCCCTCAGCCCGCTCTTCACGCCCCCCAGAATCGCGCTCCGCCGCTTCGGCGCGCCCGTGCCCGCGACGGTCGCAGGCACGGTAGAGACCCTTCGCGCGAAAAGAAAAGAAACGGATGCGTGAACCGCGAAGCAGGCGGGGCGGGAGGTACTCACGCCGGCGTGTGCCCGATGGAGTAGCCAACCTGCCATCCCCCCATCAGCGCGCGCGTAGTGCAGTCAGGAAGAAAGAACGCACCTTCACGAGCGTCTCGATCGGCTCGTTGGAGTTGACGACCAGATCCTCATCGAACCTATCCAATCCGTCAGCCCCTTCCCCGGCTGCAAGCAGGCAAGCAGCCCGAACTCACTTGACGACGCCCTGCGGGAACACCGCGATGACCGTGCTCCCGCCGTACGCGAAGTACCCCAGCTCCTCGCCCCGCGCCACCGCGTTGCCCGGCGTGCCGCCATTGGTCCAGTTGACGGACCCGACGAGCAGCGCGCCGACGGCGACGAACGCGACGGGCAGCCCGGTCTTGGTGTGCGTCATGTAGAGGACGGAGCGCGTGTTCGCGGTGAACACGTCGAAGCCGGGCTCGTTCACTGCTTGCGGGTTCACTGCCCATTATATATCAGCATACACGCACTCCATCGTTCGTAGAGAGGGAAAGGGGGAAAGGGGGAAGGGGAGCGCACCGGTGTAGTACTGCCCCGGGACATGGTGCGTCTCGCCAACGGTGCCGTCAATAGGCGAGTGGAAGCGGTGGTAGTCCGCGGGCGCGAGGCGGAAGATCGCGAGGCTCGCGTTGTCGAACGTCTTCGCCTTGTCCGAGTCGACGGGCACGTCGAGCAGGCGCGGGATCGTGAACTGGTCGCCCTTGACCCAGAATTTCTTCGCGAGGTCGACGGTCTGGTACACCGTGAGCCGCGAGTCCGCCGCGCTGCACACGCCGGTCGGGTCGCCCGCGTCCTGCACCGGGCGCGCGTCCGCCTTCAGCTTCCTGTTCCCCATAATCCATCTCAGCGCGCGTGCTATAAGGGGGAAGAGGGGGGGAGGGGGCGCACCGGTAGAAGAACTCGTTCATGCAGCCGTACTTGGTGATGTCGGGCTCGAGCAGCTCGCCGAGCTGCAGGTTGTACGTCTTCACGAACGACGCGATGTTCTTCTTGCTCTCGGGGCTGTCAAAAATCCTGCCCTCCTATCCATCCAATCAGCTCCGTGTCCGTAGTGCATTCGAGCAATCAATGCATAGTCATCGCCGCGCACCTTCTCAGACTGCTCACGCAGCATATTATGCACCTTGCTATTCCCCTCCACGAGCTTCTCCTGCTCCTTCCCGTAGAACAGCAGGTGCATCCCGATGCGCGCGTAGATCGGCATCGACTCGAAGAAGCGCTCCTCGCTCCCGCGCACGACGACGTAGTTCCCGATGTGGTGCTTCGCCGCGAGGCTCTCGAGCCCCGGGATCAGCTTGTGCAGGTACGGGATGTGCCCGATCGCTGCGATCGCGCGTCAGCGCACACCTCAATCCATCAACAGGGGGACGGGGGGGAGGGGAAGACGCACAGTGGGCCTGGGCGTGGATGCCGTGGCTGACATCATCGACCTCGGAGGTGTGGTCGACGAGCCCGGATAGGGCTGCGCCCGCCGCCTCCGCGGTCGCGTCGGCCGGCAGGTTGCTCAGCGCGATCTTCTCGACGTTCTGCACGTTGCTCGGGTGGAGGCTGGCCATCGCAGTTGGATGATGATATGGGGGATTTAATGAGGGGGAGATGGGATACAAGTGGATTAAATAGCCCCAGGCCCTGACGTCTACATCTGATTTTATTTATAACCGCACCACCGTGCCTGCTCCCCTGTGTGGCTGGCCTAACCTCTGATCTCCTCAGACGCTAATAGATCACAGAATCACAGCCCCGCCTCGGGGTGCGCCCGCCGCCAGCCCGCGATCATCTCCACGCTGACCATCTTCAGCCCCCAGCGGTCCGCAAAGCGCCGGCAGTCGTCGCGCCGCGCCATGCTCCCCGCCGCGTCGTCGTTCACGAGCTCGCACAGCAGCCCCGCCGCGGGCAGCCCCGCGAGCGCGCACAGGTCGACGCCGCACTCCGTGTGCCCGCGCCGCGCGAGCGTGCCGCCCGGCCGCGCGCGCAGCGGGACGAGGTGCCCCGGGCGCGTGAAGTCGCTGGGGGCGGTGGAGGTCGCGAGCGCGCGCGCGGTGAGGGCGCGGTCGTGTGCGGATATGCCCGTCGTCGTGCCTGTGCGGGGTCAGCGGCGGATCTAGCTTCATGAGAGACAGAAGCAGGCGCACCGTTTTTGTAGTCGACCGTCACGGCGTACGCCGTGCGGTGCGGGTCCTGGTTGTCGGGGAACATCATCGGGATCTCGAGCGCGTCGAGCCGCTCCCCGGGCAGCGCGATGCATATGTACCCACTACCCCACCCACCCGTTAGCCTCCCAAAAATCCTCAAGCAGAAAGGGGAGGGGCGGACCTGGTGTGCTTGACCATCCACGCCATCTGCTCGGTCGTGCAGAGGGCGCCCGCGATGATGAGATCGCCCTCGTTCTCGCGGCTCTCGTCGTCCATGACGACGAGGAACTCGCCGCGCGCGAAGGCGGCGAGGGCGTCCTCGAGGGGGTCGAACGCGAACGCCGTGCGCGGGGGGTGGGGCACCTCGGTCGGCCGCTTGCCAGTCGACATCGTCGTCACGCCGTTGGATTTCGGGGGCTGTACGGGTGCGGGCGCGGGGGTGGGTGTGAGTGCGGCGGGAGACATCGAATGGTGGTGATTAATATTGGGATGGTGCTTGGGGTGGATGGGTGTGGGTGCAGACTATATAGATGGTGTTACCAATGGATGCTCAATCACGTCCCCCTGCATCGTAAGCCCCCCGTGAGTGCGTTATAAATCACAGGCCTGTCGCCGGATGACCGGGCGTGTCGGAACCAGGATCTGCACGCAGCGGAAAGGCCAGCTGCTTCAGCGTGCGTGAAACGAAATTGAATACCACTGCCATGCATAGGATAGAGCAGCAGCAGAGCACCAGCAGGGGATAGCACGTTGGCTACCGCGGCTGATGCGCGTAAGCGTCATTGGGTGAAGCCGGCAATAGTCGGCCATTTTCGGGTCGACGCGCGCACAAAAATTGAGCGACCCGGTGCCACTCCCTCCAAGCTCTTTCTTCCCCACCCAACTCCGGTTGCAGGCCTCCCTCCCCCCATAGACTTATAGACTCTTATCCTAATCACAATGTCGCACTTGGCTCCTACCGGCAAATGGGATGCCAGGTGCGTACCCCAACATCCGAATTGACACGTCCGCTAACGCGCTGTGGTTGCAGATATCTCGGCCCCGTCCCCCACGACGCCTCCTACTACGCCAAGTGCATGCTCGGCGGTGTCCTCGCCTGCGGTATCACCCACGCCGGCATCACCCCCCTCGACGTTGCGAAATGTAACATGCAGGTAAGCTCCCCGTCCTTGCCCCACCCGCCCAAATCCTCACAGCAGCCGCCAGGTCAACCCCACAAAATACAAAGGCCTCATGCCGTCCATCTCGCTCCTGGCCAAGGAGGAGGGCTCCACCGGGCTGTGGAAGGGCTTCGGGCCGACGTTCGTCGGCTACTCGCTGCAGGGCATGTTCAAGTACGGGCTCTACGAGCTCTTCAAGGACGTCTACCAGAACGCCGCGGGCGAGGAGCTCTCGAACCAGTACAAGCCGCTCATCTGGCTCGCGGGCTCCGCGTCCGCGGAGGTGTTCGCGGACATCGCGCTGTGCCCGCTCGAGATGACCAAGGTCAAGATCCAGACCTCCGCGACGGGCACGTTCCCGACGGCGTTCGGCGCCGCGCTCGCGGAGATGCGCAAGACGAAGCTCGAGACGAAGTACCCGTTCGGCTCGCTCGTCCCGCTGTGGTCGCGCCAGATCCCGTACACGATGGCGAAGTTCTTCTTCTTCGAGAAGATCGTGCAGCTGTTCTACACGCACGTCTTCCCCGAGCCGAAGGACACGTACAGCAAGCCCACGCAGCTCGGCGTCACGTTCGCCTCGGGCTACCTCGCGGGCGTGGTGTGCGCGATCGTGTCGCACCCCGCGGACTCGCTCGTGAGTCTGCTGGGGAAGAAGGAGAACAAGGGCAAGGGCGCGGGCCAGATCGCGAGCGAGGTCGGGATCAAGACGCTCGCGACCAAGGGCCTCGGCACGCGTGTCATCATGATCGGTGAGTTGTTTTTCTGCTGCTTCTATGTGTGCGAATGCTGATGGCGTGCAGGTACCCTCACCGGCTTCCAGTGGTGGATCTACGACTCGTTCAAGGCGTCCATGGGCATGGGCACCACGGGCGGCAAGTAAGCGTAGAGCGCGATTTTTTATTACAGTATACTGTTTGTTGTGGCCCAATAGATTGTCATATACCACGATCACCGAGTGTCTATCATGGGTGCAAGAGACTCAAGTCGAGTTCATGAACCTGCGGCGTCGCGCAAATATCAACATATACAATGCCGAAAGGGTGGCAGTCTGCTGGAGAACTGATAGTAAGAAAGTATGATTCGTAGCTTGGATGAGGACGGTCTGATCTCGCAAGAGATGGCGCGCACTACTATATCATATAACTGTCCTAAATTTCAACGGAGATCGTAATACAGGTACGCATACATGCGCATATGCAGCCCAGCTGCTACGAGAATTTCCCGTCGAAGGCCTTCAAGACTATCGGTCTAAGAGCTGCGTTCGGCGTTCAGCAACGCGCCAGTGCCTGCGCGAGCAATCAGCGTCACCGAATCGCGGACAAGGCCAAGGCGCGACTCACATCGGTCGATATCAGGGGGATCGTTTTCGCGAATGCCGCCAGGGTCACCAATGCTCCCCCCAGCACTGGAGAAATGCGAGTGCTGGCTTAATCGACGGTCCTCGCCTGCCGCAGCGCGCGTTCGGCTGGCCCTCCATGCATCGTCGTGCGATGCGTTCCATCTTCCCAAGGGAAAAAGGAGGGAAGACACAACACGACATCGACCTTGCCATCCGCCCCATGTCCACTGGCAGCTCGCCACCTGCAGAAAAGTGACTCAGTTTATAGGCGCACCGATGCCCGGCCGAGTAGGGTTGGTGCGGGGTGTCGTTTGCGGTTGCTGCTGTGCAAGCCAATCAGCAATCTCGCAGGCGCTGCCTGGAATGTGCCCAAAAGCTAGATCTGCACTCTGGAGTGTGAAGATGATCGGGCGTACCTTCGACGGGACGATTATGGGGCTCCCAGCTTTCCGCGATGGGAACTCGAATGAACCCTAGCCCTGCTGACGAAGCAGGACGAGGGGTCATTCTAGTCCAAGTTAAAACCCAAATGATGCCATTGCTTGCCAGAGAGCCAGAAGCAGGTACAACGCTGATCGCACGCCGCTATGCGTTATGGGATTCGATGGACTGCAATGACCGGCTGCACCGTCAGTCATTACAATCAATCGTCGCCCGAGCACCGCACTACCTCTACATCTGGTTCGGTCGTTTGTCTTGGAGAATGTACGACCCGTCGAGAGGAGGCTGACAAGAGAGAGCCGCAAATGGGCGTTTGTCGATAGCAAAGAGGGAAGTGGGGTGGCAAGCGGCAATTCCCACGATTGCAATTCCACAAACCCGAGATAAGCGCCGAAATCTGTTAGACGCGTGCCGTTTCCTCTTCCACTTCGCGCTCACGTCTTTCTTCATAGTCGATGGATTTCACGCTGAGCAGAGTTCAGGAAGACGACAACTCCCCTTTCCCGGAGCACGCCGCTTACGTGTCTATTTAACTCGACCCAATCAAGAGCGTGGAGATCCTGGAGGACAGCGAGGCCACTGCGGCAGCTCGCAATGCTGTCAGCAAAGTCTACATAGGGTATGTTAGCAACGTATGTCTGCCGCATTATGTCCCATGCCGCATACCGCTTGCGCCCACGAATCCCTTCCCTGCCAGTTGGACGCACTGCTATCACGCAACTTTCGAAACCGCCACCGTTTGTGCCCCGCTGCAATATGCAAAGCACACCTTCCCCACGCGCCTGCCTTTTGACGCTCAGGCCAAGCATAACGGCGCCATTCGCGAGGACAATTCGCGCAGAGCGGAGCTGATGCGCGCAGAGCAGGGTCCTGATTCGGCACTCATGCTGCATGCAGAGATCGTGCTGATCAATACAGCCCAGTTCATTCAAAGATAGTTCTGAGCAGGACAAGGACAGCATCACCAGTTTGTTCCACAAACGCGCTGAACAGGACAGCATTGTCTCATCATTCAAAAGACGCTCTGAACGGGCCACCACCTCAATCCCGTCTGTCTCGTCTCGAGGGCGCAGCCCGTCCATGGCCTTCTGGGATGAAGAAGACACACCAAATCAATGTGGTCCCCTGTTGCGATTATGTCTTATGATCTTGCTGCTGTACCGACTCTGGCAGACCCGCAGAACCTCTTGGCAGAGATCAAGTTCCTGGAACAGTGCGTCCGTTACCACCTGACCCCATACATGTCCCACTGTGTGCTTAAACAACTACAGACTATACCAAGAAACACAAGCGCGAGCAGCGGTGCAAAGAGCGCGCGCGATCGCAGAAGCTCACAATCGCGATGATGCTGCATTTGGTCACGGATCCGAACCCAGCTCTGTCGCTCCAAGCTAGGGTGAAGCGCACTTGCGGGCGCCACCCCGAACGGTGTCTCCAGCCCCACTCGCAATCCGGTCCGCATGATCGCGGCGTTCTTCCACAACCATCGATTCGGGGCAGTGCCTGCACAACATACACGCACAATCCCCGCCGCTCCGTAGAAGCGGGTATCCTGCCTCGACGGTGGCGGCAGGCCTTTGTCCGAGGAGAACGTGTCCGAAGACGCGAAAAGGGTTGTTCCGCATGTGAACGGTATGCTCTAAACTCACCCTTACTAATCGTCTACTGACCTTCCTCTGTAGGTATTTAGAGCTCTACCTCGCTGCGCAGGAGACAGTTTCACAAGCCCTGTCACTGCTTGAACTTGCCCAGCCTGGGAGTTATCGATCAGCACATGTATATTCACATTGCATTTTGGAAGGAATACATTTCAGGTCTAAATGTAATCATATCTACTCAAGTAATCGTGAAATGACTTTTGATATCTAATATCTGTCCGCGGGAACTTCGAGGCTGCTGGGGTGAATCCTAAGGCACTGCAAAATCGCCATTCAATTTCAAAGAATGGGCGCCGTCGCATTCGACATATTATCACATATCGTTTGTATGCATGCGGTAACAACCCGAAGCCCTTTCGATTTTACATCGCTTTATTGAATCTTAGTTGGCGCCATTTCCCCTTCTCTGCGCGAATAATGATAAGCTACCGTTCCTCTGCTGACGGCTGGATAAATCGCTGGCGATATCTGTTTACGAAGTATCTACGAACAATAAGAAAAAAATGTATTTGTGATATGACACTGTTTCATATGTGGTTTCTGCGACTCGCTTGACAGGAAATACATTGACGCCCATCTACAAAGGGGCGCGAAAGACACTTTCCGCCGTAACCAACATTACCAGCAAGTACCTTCGAGAGAAACACAGTGATCGCAGACTTCCGAATGCAATGAGCGAGTCTTCAACTATGCAAGTCGTCTTGTCCCGGAGGGTGGTGGCTGAGATCCATGACCAGGACCCGAGGGTCACTGCCACAAACATGCACTACCCGCCCGGTCCCTTCGTCCATGAGCATTTTTTGAAACATTGGATGATCCACAACTGGCGGTATCGCCTCTGCGACAATGTAGCCTGTGATCTGACCACCGGTGCTATCTCCCTCCATGCCGGGCGGTGGGTGGCTCAACATCAGCGCCCCAGATAGCGCGAGCCCAGACGAGACAAGGCGCACAAATGATCGGCGGAGGCCAGGGACAATCACGAACGGTGCTCGCTCGCTCCCGAAGCTTGCTAATGTTGTGACGGAATTTGGCGAGACATCATCGTGGGGGATGGAGAGCCCATGTACGTTGGCTCCACGCGCAAACGTGAGGAGACTGCTGGAACGGCCCACGAAGGGCTGGGAAATCTCTCTTACGCTACCGGGCTGCCAGAGCATGCTCCCGAGAGACACTGGCGGAATCTGGATTCCAGTTCGAATTGGACGCATCGAGGGCGTAGAGGCACAAGGCTGTATTTCCGGAATTTTATAGAGCCAAATATCTTCGTCGGTTACGAGGAGAATTTTGTGGTTAGGCAAGATCGACATGAATTTATATCTGGATCGCTGAAGATGACCTGTTAGTGACGAATCTCTGCAAGGCGCGATGGAAGCACGCACCGCGCTGGTTACAAGCGGGATTCTGATGAGGGCTTTGTGTTGCATATTCGTGCTCGACAATCTCCAGTTGAATATCTCCACAAACATGGCGGCTTGATCATTGTCCGGAGTATCATAGATGATCCAAGCAAATAGGTCTCGATAGAACGCGATTGGCTGAATGGTTCTCGAATTCCATGCACACATGACGATAAAATTGACGTGATGGGCTAATAATCGCGAGCCATCATCAGCGAGTATTACGCGCCAGACATCCAGCCTGTAGGAGGGGAGGGTAGGGTCAGGATCTTCGCCAAAATTTGGCACTTGTGAGTGTTAATATTGAATCCGCAAAAAGTACAATTGGCTGGACTAACTGTGTGCAATGCGGAGCACCGCCACACTGAAAGTCAGAGTCGGGCTGTCCGGACAAGAATCTGTTAAGAACGACACAATTGGCAAGGTCTCGGTCTGTTCTTCGAGACAAATCAGGTTGTGGCATGGCATGTTTGGGTGATCTAAGTCCACTGCTCTTATATCTCCGCCATTGTGCATAATGAGCATCCAACGACCGCCGTCGATCAGCTCTACTCCAAGGTTCCAATGAGGGAAATTGAATGAGCGAGTCCGAATAGTGCTTCTGCGACTAGAATTCCAGAATTCGTCAACGCTCAGACGACACATAGCCCAGCGTTCCAATTTGTCGTCGGAGTAACACTCGATGGGCTGCTCGAGCGGCGTGGCACGAGGATTCGAATCGATAGCCTGATTCACAAGATTCAACCGGACACTGCGAAGTTTGGATACCTCGCACCAAGCCCTGCAGGTCTTGAATGGACAAATAAGCAAGTAGTCGCTCAGCTAAGTGCCGTATTCGTTGTTTGAACTTGTTTGTGACTCACAGCTCTCAATCGAAGAAAATCGCGCCAATGTACAGTTTTCAGAATCTGACATAAGAGTTCTGTTGGCAGCGACAGAAGATGCGTGCGCTGTTCTGATAGACGATCCGATGTGTATGTTCTTGTTTTATGAGAAGCCATGATGGTGGTGGAAGTTGATGGAAGTTGACAAGAAACGCGGCAGGCGCGACAGCACGTGCTCTTGGTCAGTCAGCCACAGGTTGAAGTTCGCCACATACGAGTATAACTTGTTCATACGCATTATGTAGTATGTAGGAGTTGAATTTTGAGTTCTAGGATATCGTGAGGCTACTTATTTCTCTGATACCAACCAACTCCCAGGCACTAGCAGATCATTGCGATCACGCGGGCGCCTAAAAAGCTGGGACTGGGGAAATACACCATGATTGCAAAGCATTGCCGGGGTAGTACTAGCTTTGCGAGCAAAAATGTGGCGCAGAGCCAACGAGAACATATTGGCCCAGGTCGCGGGCAGGTGCGTAGGTAATTCTGGCCAAGTACAAATAGCAGACGATATGAATGCTGGTAGCGTGTTCCGACATGGCACTGATTGTTGAATCGTAATGGTATGATCAAGGTGAGTCAGGGGAGTGATAGATATCCACATACAAGGAAGCCGGAATACTGCGCCCAATCCCGGAATCTTGAGGGACGGCGTTGAGTGAGACGACGCGGGCCAGCGACGATGACGCATTTCGACACATCCGTGAGATACATGGCCATACATAGACCTGCAGATGCCTGCAGAGGGCCCAAGATGATCAAATTCACACCGGGAGTCCCCATGCCCGAGTCCAGATCAAAGATCCACAGGGCCAGTAGAAGCGCCGACTGGACAGCGCGTCGATGGGGCGGGAGCATCACGCACTGGCATTGATAGAATGCAATGATGAACTCGTACACACCGCCCCGCGCGTACGGCACCCGCCATTGTCCAGCATTGTTCCCCACCCACAATCATTCCGTCCCATTCCGTCCCGTGGAGCCCCTGCATCTGCCGTCACATCCGCTGGAATGGCCAAGTCAAGCAGAGTTGGGTGGTTGAGCTGCCGTTAAGCCTGGTGGAGGCATCGCTCCGCGGAACACAGCTCTCTGCGAACGATCAGCCCTGCATGACTTGACAAAGATCTGGGGCGGCTTGTGATGCGTTGAAGAGGCAGATAGCCATGCAGAAGGCGCGAGGACGCAACCGTCAAATGTCAGCTCGCGAAATTCGAATGGTGATGAACAATGGCGGCCTTGTGGAGAGAGACTCGTAAGTGCGAGTCATGTTGCGTGTCATGTCGCAGACATACGTGACACGCAATTCGCCGATCAGCATCAGGCTCGATTCATCAACACGTATTCAGCGCACTGGCGAGCGTGCACGGATCGTCGTAGTTCCACGTCGAGTCAAAGGGGCAGGGACACCGATGCGCGTGGAATGGCGTTCCGCGCGACTCACAAAACGAACACGCTGCAGTCGCGGGAGGGCGTGATTGATAGGCGGCAGAGTTTTAGGCTTTCCGCCGGGCAACGACAGAAGTCGGCAGGTCGACAGGCAGTCGCCGAGGGAATTGATGCGCGTGTCGAGAGTCGAGATGCCTGCCAGTGGCTTCCGCATCGATCCCACGCGGCGCGTCACCACGGTCGCCGGTTATGTACACGGTCTGCTCGGTGGGCCAGCTCGTCGAAATCCGGAGGATCGAAGTCGGGGAACGGGACGTGTGCAGTGTGCTGGCATGCCACAGCTTTTCTGCGCGTTGCTGTTTGCCGTGAATTGTGCCAGAGTCGGCCGGCTCGGAACGAATCAGCGTCAGCATGGTCCAGCAGTCCATTGTCCAGTTGCATCCCTGCACATTCTGCCGAGGAATCGTGGCAGCCAGATAGAAGCATGCTCGAAGTTTGCCAGAGAATGATGATGATGAGAGTTGTGGGAGTCGTATGGAGTCGTGTGGGTGCGCTAAAGGCCCCGGGACGTGGCATCATGGCCGGCGGCTGCATGTTTGATTTTGGAGTTCGGGACGGAACAGAGTGGAATCCTGGGGAATCGTGCCATACTCATATCACGATCACTGGGAAGACCCGGGAAGACCCAGAGGTGGTTGGCGCGGGCATATACACAACCTCGGGGAAACTTTGCGTGCTATGAGGTCGGCGCGATCCACATGCAGGCGAATGTCCATACACAGGCTAATTGAAAACCAGAGGCGGCGATTCTCGAGGATAGAACCGAATTAACCGGCGGATCGCGCCGCGTCGTACGACTGCCTGTTGCCAGAGGCGTGCGTGCCGACGACTTGTGGCCAATTGCATGTTCGCCGACCACGAGAGGAGTCTCAGGCATTGCGAGTCAGCCCTTGTCGGTATGTGCTCAGCATATGTTCGAATTCGGACCGGAGATCTGCGTATATGTGAATGTGAGCACTAACATATCCAATTGCGACCAAGAACCCAAGTAACAGGCTGGCCGCGCTGTCGTACGACTGCCTGTTGCCAGAGGCGTGCCGGAGACTTGCGAAGTTGTTGCGAAATGCGTGTTCGCGATGGCATCGTGAGTGTCTATCCCCAGTGAGAATCGATTCGTGCGAAAACGTACGCCAGCGAGCGAAATAGAGCGGCCCGCTACCGCACTCTCTCGCAACCCTAGGGAGAATATTTCGTGCCAGAGCGAACGAAATCGTGCGCAGTTTGAGCGAGGTGCGACGGTTTGATGGCATCTTTTCTAGCGGTCCGTTATCGCAATACGCGCAATAAAATATGGTGCGGCTTCGAGGGAGATAGTGGGACGTTCGAGCGAGGTATACGTAGTGTTACGTTCGAGCACATCCGAGCGGGTTAGTGCCATTTATTAGGCATGCTCTATAGCTAGACAATCCATAGCAGAGCGCGCGCCATGTAGTAGGAAATATAGTCATATTATCATATTATCGAAAAGCGCTACATTGGTGGCTACAGATGGCTACTTGGACTCAAATATATAGAGTATACTTGGGGTCACCAGGTCACGTGCGCTGAATTTGGTGACCTCCGTGGTGACCTCGAAAAAGGGAATTACGAGGTCACCAAGCCAGTATATGCTCAGCAACCTGGCCTGGAGCCTGTAGGGGGCAATCTTACCGCAACAGGCCATCGGAATTCCTTTCGGGAACGTTGGGGTGGCGCGCTCCGCCGGGCTCCGGTCGCCCGCGGCAGCCGCCACCAGCCACCACCAGCCACCAAACTGCAGATCCCTGCAGATCCCCCCCCCCCCCCCCCAACTGGCACGCGCGGCGCGCGGGGAAAAAATTTTACATAGGCATTTGATAAAGCATATTTGCTAGTATTTTTATGACAGTCTTTTTGCATTAAGTGGGCTCAGAAAAGCCATCCAACCACTCTTTGTTCATTCTTTATCCACTGTATGCATGCAATGCTTGCGCATTTGCGCTCGGATTTTGTATCACACACGAGAAAATATCAGCACTGATTGCAGTGATTTTGATTGCTCAGCCACGGCAGATCGAGGGGCGGGTCTAACAGGTTCTTGGCCTCATAATTCTTTTTGAATAAGCAAAAAAATCTTATCAAATACCATCATCTATTGTGAAGCGTACATAATCCAATTTATTGATCGATCGGACCACGATTTTCGAGGCGCGCGCGCGCGCTAAGATTGCGATGTCGAGGCTCCGCCACCCGGTTTGAAGGTGGCGGGGCGCTTACGTAATCAGCCCAGTACACGAAATAATGCGCGCCAGGACAAGTCACCGCCGAAGTCACCAATCAAATATCGATGGCCCCCGGCCCCGCCAGGTTGGGTCACGTGACTGGTAACCAGAGGTCACCTACTGCCGCCGTGGTGATCACCAGCGAGCCAGGGACATAAATATCCGCCTTGCACAATGCAATATACCGCGTATGCCCGCCTGCATACTATCCCAATACTATCAGATGTGACACAGCCAGTGTGCCGTCCTCATGTGTAGACCCAATGAACTCACCTTGACAATGTAGCTTCTCCATTCATAGAATATCCAGATAACCGTACTGTTGCATATAGTTAGTGTAGTGCTATGAAGATACTATAAGGACTCACTGTCATTCAAGTTTGACACATGCGACTCTGCATTGCATTCTGTTCAGTACAATAGTTAATAAATCATGTCTTAAGCTATACCATACTTACATTGAATTTGGTGCCGACCGCATAAGGAATGATCGATACAAGCTAGCCAAACGAAGGCGCCGCTAGGGAAGGAGCAGTCTGGAAAGCAAGGATGGTGTGAGCAGGACAGAGCCTTGGAAAGCATTGAGGGTGTTGCCAAGAAGACGATATAGTATGAATTGAAGAAGGCGAAGAGTGTTGCCAGCAGGGAGGGAGGGGAGAGATGATGGAGGAAAGGAGAGGAATGGCCTTGAAAGCGAATGCCAGCAAGAACAAGTTTAGGGCCGGCGAGAAAACACTTGGATATAAAAATTAAAGCCTGCTATCGCAATGGGTTCACGCAGAGCGAGCCTAGACAAGCTCTGAGATGATGATATTCACACGGTTAGCCCAATTGCAACGGGATAACGGCTGATAACTGCTTCGTTGATGATTGGATATGGCACGAAATGGCACGCTCGCTGGCTTTCCGCGCTACCTGCCACTGTCTGCCACTAACTCTCTCGAAGCGTTTTTCACTGGGGTCTATCAGTGTGTCGTAACAAAGGGTCGGGGCGGCGCGTGGCATCGGTTGCATGTGTCGGGACGGGGCGTGCTGCCAACATTTCCGGGCACCGGTACATAGAGCGCCCGCGTCGGCGTCGGCGCGTACGGCAGGTACGCGGGGCGCGTAGAGAGAAAAATGATTGGTGGGAGAGAAGTGGCGGCATCATGATCTACGCCGCGTCGCGTCTCCAGGGGCCTCGTCGTGTGCATCGCGAGGCAGCGCTGCGTACATGCGCGGAAAGTGGGCCGATGTGGAGCCACCCGCCTGCATATTGGCGCAACAGCGACGCGACGGCCCGCCACCGAAGGCGCGGTATCCAAACAGCCAATCTGCAATTTGCAAATCTTCACGCCGACCCCCACCGATCATTGATCCGTCCCGACTCCGCCGACACGTATTTTTCCCGCCCCGACTCTGAGCCCAAGCAGGCAACGCGCCATGGTGACGCCTGAAACGCCCGCCTCCTCCGATGCTCCAAACGCGACCCACGACTATGCCACCCATCGGTGGTGATTGCCGTGTTCCTGGCCTGCCAGTGCCCGACCCTTGCAGTCGCAGGGTTTGAAACGCACGGTGATCCCCAGGGAGGAAATTGTCGCGCGTTCGGTCCGTGGGCTTCCGCTGGTGGTGCAATTGCAAAAGTCTAAAAAAAATTGCCAGGTTGCAGGCTATTGCCATCCGATATCCGATATCCGACGCGACAGCTCAAAAACTGTCGGCGGTGTCGGCCGCATCCTTCAGCCAGCTAGAACCAGCTGCTCCTGGATCCGATTCGACATGGCATTGTCAAGAAACATATGAGGGAATGTATGACGTGCGGGTGCAAACTCTGCACCCGCCGCCCGCAAGCGCACCGATAAGCGCGATCGAGCAGCCGCCTGCTGCGGACGTCGCACAACGTAACCCACAATGAGTCAGTCTCCAAATTGGGCATCGCAACTCCTGTATCTCCTGCAATTAGGAGCCCGGTCCGACCTGCCTAATGGCCCTCGCGCCGCTACCTCCGGCTCATTGTCGCGAAGCCTATAGCTAATATCAATGGCACATCAGCAGGGTGATCAGCTGCAACGCCTGATAACCGCGAACACGTATGTGGGAGGCAACCTTGCCTGAAGTGCGGGGCGCGTCCGAATGGGGCTCACCAGCCTCCTCGTCGAGTGTTTTGCGGCCGCGCCCCGCGGCCGTCTCTGCATCCGCCGATCACCCTCCCGCCAGGCACCACCAGCTGGTCTGCTGAGGTCTGCTGACACTAACTGCCAATGTGCCCGTCCCAGGTCGCTGGTGCGACAGCTGCAATTGCGTGCATGGCGAGTTGGCGCGTTGGCGCGAAGACGCCTGCGGGAATGGAAGCTGGGCTGCTTGATGCAGTGCTGGACCCTGGCAAGTCAGAATGATAGGCAGGTTCCTGAGCTAGCATTGTCTTGGGGTCGGGCAAGAGTCGGGGATGATCGATGATCAGCGCAGGCCAGGGGAGGAGAGACGGAGAGCAAGTGCGAGTCATCGCGCCTGCAGGAGCGCTAGCGCACCGCCCCCTGCCCCTGCTCCCCACGACTTTCCGATTCCTTGCTACTATGCTAGTCCATGGCCACTCAGGGAGAGTTGTGTTGACTTTCACGCTATCTACCGACGGAGGACGCTTGAACGATAGTCCGCCTCAAGTTTTGCTTCTTCAAGCTTTTGTAAGTAGTTCTTTCGCCGCCTTGTTGGCGAGCTCGAGTCTCGACGCGCGCCACCACCTCGCGTAGAGTTGCTGCATTCAGTCCCTGAGCCGAGCTCTGCGGAGCGCGCGGCGCGTCAACGATGGTGCCGCGCCGCCGCGTCCTGTCGCGCTGCCTCGTTCCCCGACGCGTCTGGACCGCCGTGCCATCTCTCTCCCGCCAGCGACCGCACAGCATTCCGCCCTCGGAAACCCGATGCCTCAACCTGCTCCACTCCCGCACCGTTCAATTTCAAAATCACTGTCAATGCACGCGCGCTAACTCGCAGTCTCCCAGGATGTCTCGTCCGGCCCCAGCACGACGCCTGCGAAGCGCGAGCGCGAGTGCGTTCCCGCCTCCGACGCCCGACGCCCGATGCCAATCCCAATCCTGCCAAATTCCAAATTCCAATTGCGATATCTGCCTCCGCGGGCCATCGGCTAGCCATCCGGACCTAAATCGCCTTCTTCACCTCCTTGCACCCCTCGCCCTCGCAAAACCTACCCGAGCGCAGGAACCGTGCAAGCAGCTCGTTCGGGAGAACGCTCTGCCGCGGACGTCGATGGGGCCTGACCTGACTCGTCGACGGATGCGGAATCGGATTGCCATCACGCTGGCTCGATAGGCCCCTGTGCCTGATCACCGAGCGTCTTGGCTCAGACTCGCCCCCTCCGCACCGCAAATCGCAGTCTGAGTGTGCGCCAGGTAGCCGATAGCCGATAGCTGCGAGCTGACAGGTGACAGCGGTGCATCGATATCGGTGTGCGAGTCGAGGCTGCGTGCCTTGCTGCTGGCACTGTGCTGCGCCTGTCACTCCGGTATGTCGATCCACCGGGTGCAAGCGCTGGGCTGCAGATTTATGCACTGCAAATGATTGAGTACGGTACGTGCCGTGACTCATTGTGCGCATCGCGAGATGCTTATGCGCGCTAGTACTATAGCTATGGCTAAGGCCTCAAACGCGCTTTCGAGCACCATCGAAGCGCGGGTTGGAAGCGGCTAATCTCGCCGGGGATCATGATCAACGCACTCTAAACCACACAATCACGCGCCGCGTCGAGGACGGGCGCTTCCTTTCTGGGCAGGCGCTTGCGCCGGCGTGAGGTTAATAGCACTGAATCAGGGAGAATCGTGGGTCGCGCGCGCAGCGCTAATTACTGTTGCTGTACGCGCGCGTGCTTCCGCGCAATAAAGCAATCCGACTCCATTTCGCGTGCGCGGGAGGAGACGCGCTAGCGATTCCGCCGTATCGAGTTACGCGCGCGCGGATCCTCAATAATAAATCAAATTACACACAAACACGCACAGTGGATTCAGCGCTGTCGTGCTTGTACTATCGCGCGACGAAGTGATCCGATTCCATTTCGCATGAGCGGGGAAGCGCAAGCGATTCCGTCGTGTCATCGATTTATTCGTGGATCCTCAGCAATAAATCAAATCACACAGCGGAGTCAGCGCGATATTATTATTCAACGTAGTACGTGCTGTCGCGCTGTCGCGCAATGAAGCGATCCGACTGCACTTCGAATACGGTGGGGAAGCGATTCCGTCGCATCGAGTTGTAATTATTCGTGCATGAGGATCCTCAGCAATATATCGCACTGCACGTAGCGTTATCGATGGTGTAAATTAAGCACTTACCGTGAACTATGCACAGCACTCATCCCGTGGCAGCTGGGCTATCCCAGCAAGAACACCATTTGCTGCCCGCTTCATCTCCTGCACGATATTAATTTGCTTAAGATATGCTTTTGCGAAACGCGTAGCAGGTCGCTGCATTGGATCGGCTCCCGCCTCGGAAGCTTCATATCTAGAAGCGCGTCGCAGTGAGCACGCGCCTCGAAGCCAGACGATGAAAGCAATATCGAAGCAGCAGAACCGGTGGCGCCGAGGGCCCGAGGAGGGAGAAGCAGAGACCGGGAGATCATCGAGAAGCAGCCCTCATCGATCATCAGCCACGCTCTATCGTAGGAAGAGGAAGCGCGCGCGACTCACTCGATGCCTTGCCGACGTGACGGCGAACCAGGCACCAATCGCAGCCCAGAGCAGACAGGATGAATCAGCTCCCAGCCAAGTCGGGCCCCTAGCGCCGCAAACTGCAACCAGCCAGTGCGCCGTTCCCAGCTGAGAGGCGTTGCGATTTTCGCCTGTGCCACCATCGCCATCGAGCCAGCGCGCCGTTCCCAACCTCGCGTGGCGGTTCAGATCTGCCGGCGCGGTGCACGGCCCGTGTGCTCTCGATTCCTGCATACCATCATCTACAACTTCACCATAGCGGTATTTTGCTGCACCATCGATCATCGATCATCCTTACTGTATTCAGCAAGTACTCCGTGCACTACCACGCCTGCCTGTGATCGATGCGGGCCGCTGGCGCTGTGGCTCATCCTGCTCCCGCGGCTGATCCACCCAGTCAAAACCCGCCCACGCATGCGCGTCGATGAAATCTCACCATGTACTCATCCACTCACCCAGGATCCGAGCACGCAGAGCGCCAGCGCAATCGCCGCTGTGCATGTGCATTTTGTATACCATAAGTATTATCAATATTGATATGGATCATTCCACCGTGCACCTGCAGCGCTCGAGCAGCTCTCCTGTCCCAGCCGCGGCCCGCGGACAAGGCTGCGCAATCGCCGCGCCCGGCGTATCGAGGGCGACTCGAGGCGCGATCATTCCACCAGCGCTATCGCCGTCGACCCCGCATGACGCATGGGGAATTAAGTGTGCATTGCGCCCCAGTTGCAGGTGAGACATATGCACGCTGACCAGTGCTGACTGCTTTATTCAGCATCATTCCAGCGAGCTATCGCCGGCGAGCACCTGCGCGTCTTGGAGACGGCCACGTCCCATCACATGCATCACCCAGAATTGGCCCTCGAGCCCGAGGCGTTCGCGCTAGCACTTCTGGGGACGCAGCCACCATCGCCCAGCGGGCGCGACGACAATACCAACTCTCGATCTGTGCAACCGCCGCGTGCGGCACAGACGTCTCACAATGATCACTGATCATTTCTCCCCGGTGCGATCACGAGCCGCCGCAGGCCTCGAGCCCGCGCGAGACCGGGCATGTCAATGCTCTGCGTCTCATTATTCTGTGCCGCCGCTGCCGGGGCGCACTCGCTGCGCTGAACACACCCGTGCGGGGTGGCGTGCGGGGTCGGCGGGTGGGTCTCGACCCCCAGCGCTGATGGAGTCAGCAATTCAATTATCACGCTGCACGCGGATCCGCCACCGTAAGTTCAACACAGTCGGATTTATCTCGAGATGTGCGCCGGCATGTAAGTGTGTGGATGTTTGGGTGTCTGGATGGAAAATGCAGTGCGTCTCCGCATACCTATGTTAGTATGTGAAAGAGGTGTTGTTGCGTGTGCGGCGGGTTCGAATTTGAATGGGATGGTTTGGTGGCGTCGAGTTTGGGTCTAAAATTTATTGTTGCGCTGTGGTTCGCCACATACCTGCGGTGGGTGTTGCTCGTTGCTGAGGCGGGTGCACGTCGCATAGGCTACGCTGCCGACTCGAATTGACTAGCGGCAGGGTCGTGTCAGCACGCTGGCGGCCGTCCCGCCGAGCTTAGGCTGCGCCATGACGCTGCCCGCAATAAATCGAGTCAGCAATGATCCAAATTCTTGGCCGCCCAGCCGAGCCCGAGCCTGGGTCACCAAGCCTCTGCGCGCGCTTCGCATTGATTGAATTTAAGTTTCTGTTCAAATTTGGCAACAATATCAATATCGCGCTGAATGGGCGGCGCGCGGATCCTGTCGCGCCGCCTCGTCGGGTGGGTGGCAAAGAAATGACACAGCAATTGCAATTTTTGAATGGATGATCGACTAGCGCTGTAGGCGCGCATTATGAATATTAGTGGGTGGGCACGCGATTACGCATATATACGCGCCTGCATGAGTAACTGCTAGCACCGACCTACGGTGGCACCTCAGCAAATATGAATATTAATGGCGCACTAGCGGGCTCCAGGCGAAGATTGTTGTGCAGGCTGGTGCTAGGCGGCGCGCCGTCTCTGATGCGCACGTAGCATCGCCCGCACCATTCTCGCTGCCCGAGGAGGGCCCGACAACAGCGCAGTGTGCGTCATCTCTGAAGTCATCCTGCGTTCTGCGCGATCGCGCCGCTAGCACAGGCACAGACGGCGGGGTGGCGCGAGATTCGCACCGTAATTTACGGTTACGGCACTGGGCCGGGATAACGACAGTGGGACAAGTGCACAGAGTCAGCCCACCCGCATAAGCTTGTTTGAACGCTCTGCCTGCGAACGCTGAGTGAGCGAGAGATAGTGGCGCTGGCCGGCTACTTAACATCAGCGCGAGGAGTTCACTCGTCCATAGTTACATCTGGTTACATCCACAGTCTGGGTGCGCACTCGCGCGCTGTTGGCCCTGCGCCGCTTCTAGGGGGATCCGCACCCGCCACGCCACGAAAAAAGTGCAGTCGTCACCCGCGACCGGGATGGAAGCGCGCTCGGTGAGGGGCTCGGGAAGGGACTCGTGAAACAGGCGGCGGGACGGACGCAGAGCCGAGCCGATATTGCGTCGCGAATTTGCAATGCAGCCCGATGGGATCTAGGGTCGCCGCGGGCGTGGGACGGGATCGGCGATCGGATCTGAGATGCGCACGCACGCTACGCTCGGGTCGCTGGGCCGGGCGTATATAACCACCCACCGCCTGCTCGTCCTCAGCCAGCAGCAGCGCCCCGCCAGATGTCGATGCTCTACTCTCCGTTCTTCACCTCCGGCCTCCTCTCCGCCCGCGACGACCGCGACGACCTCGGCCCCCGCCGCGGCTCGCTCCCCACCGACGTGTACTCGCCCACCTCGTCGACCGCGTCCGCGAGCAGCGAGGACAGCGCGGACTTCTACCGCACCCTCCAGCCGCGCCGCGACCCCACCCAGCTGCGCTCCTTCCTCTCCCTCGACCTCGCCGAGAGCCAGAGCACCCGCAGCGCGAGCATCAAGCGCAGGGCCCCCGCCCAGATAAGCACATTCCTCGCGGCCCCACCCACAACGCAGCTGCGACGAGCCAGCCGCTCGCGCGACAGCCTGCGCAGCATCCCGAGCCCAAAGCCCGTCCCCAGCGCATCGCTACCTGCGATCCCGAGTGCATCCACACCGTCCTCCCCCGCGCGATCGGCCGCGCCGGTCCTGCCTCCCATCCCATCCACGCGCCTGAGCTTCGCCTCCGCGCTCGCCTCTTTCCGCCTCCCGTCCCCCAAGAAGTCCGCGGCCTTGAAGCGTGCGTCGACGCCCGCGCGCACGATCTCCATCGCCTCTACCGAGCGCCGGGCGCGCAGAGAAGACGCACTGGCAGCTTTGGAGGGTCGCGGCCACTCGTCTCGCCGCCCGCAGACCACCCCTGCGTTCCGCGCCAGCACATTCAGCGCGCGCCCACACACGCTCGCGCCCAGTACACACACCCGCGCGCGCAACTTCATGGACATGAGCGACGAGGAGGACGGGTGCTTCGACCCGTCGCCCCTCCCTACCTCCCCCACCTCCTTCGTGTCCCCCGCGCCCCTTCCCCTTCCGCCGCTCTCGCCCACCTCTTTCGTGTCCCCGCCGCCCGCGCCCACACCGGCGACGAAGGGCCGCCGCCGCGGGACGCTCGACTCGTGGTTCCTCCCCGCGCCGCTCGCGAGCTTCATCGACCTCGCGGACGACGACGCGGGCGCGGGCTGGGGCTGGCGCGTCGAGGTGCGCGGGTGACGCCAGGCCGCGGCGGGCAGCAGGCCCGACTCGCCGCTCTGAGACCTGTCTCATCCTTCTCTTATTTCTGTTTTGATTCGATTTCTTGTGTACCAACACCACCGCGCTTGATTCTGTCACCTATTCGTGCTACGCTCCGCCTGTCTTAACACGCTCCCTGCTCCACCCGCCACTCCTTGCATACCCCTAATTCCTTCGCATACCATTATCAGTTACTAGCCCCCACCAAACCAAACCAACCCAAAATCTGTATACCACACCATTTACGCACATACTGTTGTTTATTATCTTTAACTATGTGACCTACCTAGACGTATACCTAATAGAGAATCGACTTCTTGGCTGCTCTCTCTCGTGTGCGATCTGAGTTTCTTGTGCGATGGATGTGTTGGTTTGCAAGTCAAAAACATGTGCGATAAGCAGATCAGGGTATGTGATAAATATTAATATTGAACCAGTGAGGCGAGTACCCGAGTACCCTTCTGCAGCTACTACCACTAACCCGTCTGCTAGACACTGCTCACTGATGCGCGTCTGATCAGCAGTCCATCTCATCCGCCTGTGCCCCTCATCCTCTGCCTCCCGCTATCCGCTATCAACACGGCCGTCCGACCCCGCCTGACGTGCATAATTGCGTTGATAGCGATATCGATACGTGGTGTCGCATCCTCTACCTCTGAATCGCCCGCTCAGCGCGGCCCTCTGACCCCGCCTGACGTGCATAATTGCGCTGCGCTGATAGCGATATCAGTCACTAATAGCCTCATAAGTAGCTATAGGGGATGTCGAAACCGCACGCAGTTGCCAGTGGAGCGGAAGAGCGGTAAAGGCCCCAGTGACTGTGTCGACACCCGGGCAGTGTTACGATTCAGAGTGGGCGTAGCGACCGTGCGCAGTAGCAGAGCGTTCGCGCCGGGGACCGATTGCGTCGTGGAGTGCACATCCAACTCGTATACGTGCCTCGGATACCAGCGAGTCGAGTACCAGTCCTGCCAGTCGGTCCTCAAACAAGCTGCCCAGCTTCAAGTCGTATTAACCGCGTGGATGGTGGTATCGCAGAGATCCTGCAAGCCACGGTCGTCGCCTAATTACCATGGCGTGCTCGTGCTCGGAGTCGTGTTATCAATCCCAGCCCGAGTCCGAGTCTGAGTCAGGCTCAGGTTCCCGGGCCCAAGCTGATACGCGAGGGGGTTTCGACACCGGCGCAAATCCCTGGTCCAGTCATGGTGACATGGTTGCGAGAGGGGTACAGCCCCCACCGCGCCGGCCCTTGCGCCGGCCTTGACGACGCGACGCTGCCCCTTGTTGGAGTTGGCTGCCCCTGCCCAGCGCCGCGGGAGGGCTGAATCACATCGCCTGCGTCGGAGCGGGTGAGCACGACCGTCCCGAGCTCCGAGCGGGACAGAAATTTGCATGCCGACGCTGCGACGTGCGAGGCTGCTGCTCAATCACCTGCTCGTCGGCCGAAGCGCCCTTATCTGCAACTTCAAGCTGGAGTCGGGACATTGATTTGCATATCTCGGAGTCGAACGATACTGTATGAGCTTGAGCTTGGCACCGGCCTGGAACGTCGAACAGTAGAGGGCTCGAGACTATCTTATCGCAAGTTTTTTTCTTTCATTATACCCAGCGATCAGCCGGCCCGGGACCTGCATTCGCGCCTAAAATTCTGCAAATTATGCTTCGTTGCTTCCGAAATGCGGTGGGCCAGCAGGCTCCAGCGAACATTGCAGGCACCAGCAGGATGAGGCGGATAGGTTCACGCGCAAGCTCAGGCTCCGCTATCTCGTAGACTGCATTGTCCATTTTTCGTTCAGGTTGTGCAATTAATGTTGGCTAGCGGTGGCGCCGACCTTCGATCAGGATTTCATTTTAGAGCGGCTATGCAGAGTTACTGTAACTTAGGGCAGGCACGGTTCAGATGTCGTGGAAGGTATACAAATTTCTGCGAGCGCGGGCTAGAAGCGCGGAGAGGATGAGAGGATGAATCATTTGGACTTGGAACGCGGAGATAGAAATATCGAATGCGGTTGGGCGCGCAGTTAACGCAGCGGCGAGCGCGCGCCTTTGGGGATGGTCGGGAACCGCTCGATATCCGAACTATGCGGGCAGACGCAGTGGGCAGCTGACCGCGAAGCTGTTGAGGGATTGCTAGCTGCGAAGTAGACGCAGAGAAAGCATGGGACCAGGTGCACTGCGAGATGGCGCGAAGGAGTGGAAGTTGTAAGTAGCGAAGCCCGCGATTTCCGGGGAATGGTGCTCAACTGAATGGACGCACTTCCATTCCCCACTCCATCTGCGCACGACAATAAGATTGCTGTAACGCTCGATCGCGCTCGAAGGCATCCAGTATCGTATATGAACGGGCGTGGGTGCACTAGCGTTCTGATTCGCTGCCCGCGTCCGAGGAGGATCTGCGCATTCTGATTGTGGCACCGCGCGAGCAGCTGACCGGTCTCGTCTTCGATAGCCTTTCCTTTGTCACTTGAGTCTAGAGTGAACCTGGGGCGACTGACAGGTTGGGTAATGGCAGCCGATAGACAGCGGGGGGGACGCGGAACTAGATAAGGCTGGCGCCAGGCACGGGCGATCGACGCGTCACGCGGCGTCGACGGATTTTGCGGGGCGGAGGCAAACGCCAAGAAGCGCGCTTGGCGCCCAATGCGGCGGCGAGAGGGTCTTGGTAAACAAGCGCAAACAACGATCCCTCGGGGGAGGTTCCTGGCGCTGACGCAACCTTGACGCGTCTTTGGCAGCCCCCGTTCTCGGAAGATGCTGCCCTCTTATCTGCGGGCGAATGCTAATTGATTGCTTCTTGAGCTCAAGCTTCCACTGATAAGTATCCGTGACCCGCGCGGAGCCTGAGCCTGAACTCGGTCCCAGCTCGAAGGACGTCGCTCTGTTACTTCGACTCGGGCTGCACTTGATCGGACGTTCTCTAACCCTGGGCCCGCCGAGTAACTTGAGCCACTAAGCCCCCCAATCGGACCCCCTGCTCAGAACCTCTGCTCAGCTACTCTGCCGTTACCCTCGTAGAGCCTGAGGATGCTCCAATTGGGAGTCTTTCCATCTGACGCTCATACATGTTATGAGCTCGCACCCAAGCCTCGGTAGGCACCCCCATCTTCCCCATCGCGCATTATACGTGCTAATTAAGGATAGCGTCACAGGTCCCATAACGGCATCCCGACTGCACCATCGCAGAACGTCAATGAAACATCGCAGCAACGCACTCCCTCCCTTACCCTGCGCTCGTCAATCTTGCTTCAAGCTTTGATGATGGTCAATCAGAACCACACACACAAGCTGAAGTCGCGCCCAGGGTAATGGCACCACAGGACGCAGATCACCACAGAACGGGAAGGGCACGCCCCGATTGGGGGCGTGTGGGAGCCCTCACATGATGACAATGGAACACGAACCAGCAGCAAACTGCGTCGCACTTAGGATCAGTGTAGATCTCGCAAAAGTGGCGAAGGCCACGTAGCAAGTACGCACCCCGAAACATCTACACCCGCCGTGGCAATCTACCCTAATCGGCGCACAATAGGCTGGAATAAGGTGCAGCCAGGGTTACCGGCGTCTCAACGGCTGTACACCGCGGACCGGGAGAATGGGACGCGTCGGTGCAACGCGCCCGCGTCATGGGGCCCGCATTTAGACGTTCATCCGCTGTAGGAACGCGCTGGGGGCTATACTGCAATTCTGGATGCAGGCTTCGTCGGGCCTCAGTATCACGAGGAGCCCAATCGGACTGTGGGTTTCCCTGCGCGTACGCCAGCGTCCTCTGGAATTCGCACCGGCCAGAAACGGCTGGCTGGCGAGCGCACTCAGCGTCCGCCTGCGTTGCCAAGGGTGCCCGCGGATCGCGGAGCCCACTAATGCTCTGATAGACTTAGAGTCAGGGCGCGACGATCTGGCTTGAACTCAAACGCTACCAGTATCCGGCCAGTGCTGCTTACGATTGCGGTTAGTCAATCTCTGTTTCTGGCGGCCTTCTTGTCACACTGCTCCAGACTAGCGAAACAGCGCGCATTCCTCGATCCCAATTGCGCTGCCAAACCTACGTGCTACGTTTTCAAGCTTTTAATGGACAGACGGTGGTGACTCTGACATGGAGCCCGACGAACGGGCCACCGCGCCGACCTGCGCATCTATAGCGCTATTAATTGATGATACTATGAAGATGTAAGTGTATTCTTCATAATATCCCATTGTGCAACGTTCTCATGAGGGTTTCAATACAGCTCACTTTCGTCTATCGATGGAGAAGCTGCTTCAGTAATCGCAGCTGATGAGAAGCGCTAAACCAAAGCCACTCAAAGCCATGCGAAGGCACGCAAAATATTTCCCCCGTTCGTGCGCCAGACGATACGCCGCAGTCACTCGGATTTGGCCGTCTCGACGTCGATGACCGCCCGCTCGATCTGGGTGAGCTCGCGGAGTGGCGATGAGCTTATCAAACCCACTACGCAGCAACTGGTGCTCAAACTCGAGCACTTGGTGGCCAATTTGCTTCACAAAATGCAAGAAAATCAAAGCTCTCACATCAACAATGGCTAATTCGCGCTTTCGCGGTGTCTCAGACCGCGAGTAAGGTGAGCCATCCCAACCATCTGTTTATTTATATACCCCCTCTTTTCGCGAAATCTCGCGCGCCCTGCCTCAGCGGGGTTGCTGATGCGCGTGTCTCGACAATTTCTCCCCTTCAAATTGGTGGCTTTGGCTTTGTCACAACATACAAAGCTTCTTCGCGCGATGAAGGCCTTCTCAAGTAGAACCAAAGGCAACTGATAGCTATGTTCAGCAATTTCATCGTTTTTGCGTGTATAGCCCTCAATTCAATTTTGCTGTATGCAGATTCTTTTCCCAACGCATTGCAAGAAGGACTTTTGGAGGCGTTTCGGGGGCCATATCGCCGTTCGAACACAAGCTGGCTAACAATCGTGGTTTCTGATTCGGACGCTAAAAGCCAAATCGCGACGACGTTTGATATGTTATTCTGGACTTGTAAAATTGTGCTGATTTATCCAGATACCAATATGGGCCACCTTTCTCTTTCTGATGAATGATCCATTGTATGCGATAATACCGCGATTGGTTCATGCATGGCTGACATGAAGGAGAAGCAGGGCGACAAACCTTTTGAGCGTCAGTGCCGCTCTTTCCGTGGCTGATGAGCTCGTTACAGCCGTTCTGTCATGGATTCTGCCACATTTCAGTGGCTTATCACGGAGCGGCGGGGCGCTACGGGCGCCAGACGGTAGAACAGCACTTCTCTATTGCTCCTTGAAGACATCGGAATGGACACTGTACGCCTGAGGACAAGGTGAAATCAGCAGGTTGTCCGAAGGATGTGGGAAAACTTACTTTAAGATGACCCGGATTCCTAGTTGGAGAGATAGCTGGCGCTTGTGCTGGCTCAGCCCTCAACCCTACAAAACATGGATTAATACAGTACCTATTCAGAGCGCCGCAGATCGACTGAATGAGGGATATCGGCCAATCAACGTCGTACCTTTCCATTCACAACCCAGCTGACCGTCGATGGAAAATCAGAGCATGTGAAGCAAAGTCACGGTCTACCTGCGCAGATCATATGTGAAATGAGGAAGTGGGGTTTGAGGGTTCAAGCCTCTCGAAGCGTCTCGAAGTGCTTGTCGAATACAACCGGTCATGGCATCTGCCACATCTCACCGGTCACTGGGAGTTGCCTGTGGCTATCACGCATGTTCGTGAGCATGACATCTGCATCGTGCTATATCTTGGCTGTGAAAGAGTGCCGCTCAATGACCGTGGTACCTTACCGCTTGAAACGTTTGTGAGCGGTGACGGCAAATTGAGCCTTTGAGGAAGTCGAAGTTCTTCTAGAGTAGCAACATAATCGGATTGGAAGATGTCCATCCGTGAAGATGATCCCATGGCTTGGATTGACAGTGTGTTCCTGTTTCCATTTGCTCCGTCTTTCATTCTTGCGACTGACGGGGCTGCCAGTTGACGGCCAAACCTGGTCGGATCGTCTATACTTAAAAGCAGCATGTTCTTGCTGCAATTTTCTTCAGACTTCTGGTCAAACGCCCCTTGTCTACTCATATCGCACAGCACTTTACTGTAATCATGTCTATCATCGCAATCATCACCACCATTATCAGTGCTGCAGAGCTCGCTGCCAAGGCAGGAAAGGTCAGCGGCATTTCCTCGTACAAAAATCATCGCCCTTCGTTTGTAGTGCTCACCCGCGAATCAGGTCGCTGCAGAACTCATTCCCGCTCCTCCCACAGAGCTGAAGGAGAAGTTCCGCTGGCTTCAATGCACGATCAAGAACGAGACGCAGTTCGATGTCCTCCTTCAAGGCACCTACTTCGACTCTGGACGCTACTGGACTGCGCCCGGAAGCTTCAGCTCGTTCGCGCAGATGGTGTTCTCGTGCTGCAACGGTGACCACACTGTCATGACCGGTGCTACGGGCGGTACTGCCCTCCGCGTCTCGCTCGATGATAAGCATTTCTATGACGTGGCTTTGGTATGTTGCGTCCTTCATGATTTTTATGTTGTACCATTCTAATGAGTATTACTGCTCAGGGATGGACTGCACCCACTGCTGGCTCGTTCAAAGCTGGTGTGGTAGAATCCAGCAGCCCCAAGGATGGCTACGAGTCTGCCACTGCTGAAGGAAAGGCAGTCATTTCGGACACGATCTTCGAAGGAAAGGACAAAGATGGAAATAAAGCCCGCTTCCGCATTCATCTTTCTGCTGCTCCTGGCCTGGAGGCATTGTTCGTGATCAAGCAGGTGCTCGTCGCCGCGTAGTCAGATATAAATGTAAGATACCATGATCAACAGATGAATGTACAAGAAGCATACTTCAAGGCGCCCAAAGCGGCGGGGAAATGGCATTGGTAAACAACCGTAAACAACGATCTGCTCAGCGGTTCCTGGCGTTGACGCAACCTTGACGCGTCTTTGGCAGTGCCCGTTTCTGGAAGGTGGTGTGCTGCTCTGTTATAGGCGGGGCGAATGCTATTCGGTTGCATTCTGAGCCCAAGCTTTCACTGATAAAACCGTGGTCCGCGCGGAGCCAGAACTCGGTCCCAACTCGAAGGATGTCGCTCTGAATCGGCTACCTTGACTCAGGTTGCACGAGCATTCTTGCTATGTTCTCTACCCCTGAGCCACCAAGCACCCCAATCGCACCCCTGCTCAGAACCTCTGCGAATCAACTCTAGTCTCTGCCATTACTCCCGCAGAACATGGGGACGCTCCAATTGGGAGCCTCTTGTTCTATACGCTCATAGATGTCATGAGCTCGCACTCAAACCACGGTAGGCACCTTCCAGCTTCCCTATCGCGCATGACGTGTGCTAATTAAGGATAGCGCCACAGGCTCCGTAACGACATCCCGACTTCACCATCGCAGAACGTCAATGAAGTATTGCATCAACGCTCTTCCTTGCCCTGCGCAGTTGGTCAATCTTGCTTCAAGCTTTTGTGATGGTCGATCAGAACCACACACAATGGCTGGAGTCACGCTCAGGGAAATGGCATCACAGGACGCAGATCACCACAGAACGGGAAGAGCATGCCCCAATCGTGGGCGCTTGTGGGGGGCCCTCACATGATGACAATGCAGCACGGACCCCAAACACACTCAGCACTCAGGCCTCAGAGCCCGTCGCACTTAGGATCAGTGTAGATCTGCGCACAGGCTGCGAAGGCCACGTACGCAGCCCGAAACACGCCCGCCCGCCCGGCACTCTGACCTAATCGGCGGACAATAGGCTGGAATAAGGTGCAGCTGGCAGGGTTACCGGCGTCTCAACGGCTATACGTCGCGGACCGGGATAACGGACGCGTCGATGACGCGCGACGGTCGGCGCGTATCATGGGGCTCGTGCATTTAGACGTTCATTCGCTGTGGGCAAAGACGCTGGGGGCTGTAATTCAAGCTTTGTCAGGCTGTCTCGAGTAGCCTCAATCGGACTCGCGGGTTCCCTTCTCGTGCGCGTCCGGGGGCACGCCAGCATCAATATCCTTCCCTTGAATTCGGACCGAGTTCGCGAAACAGCGACGACTGTCCAGAAACGGCTGGCTGGCGAGCGTACACTCAGCCTCCGCCTGCGTTGCCAAGGGGTGCCCGCGGATCGCGGAGCTCACTGATGCACCGATACACTCAGGGCTCGACGATCCGGCTTGAACCCAAAAGCTAGTGGCCAGCGACAAAGCTGCCAGTGCTTCTGACAATAGTGGCGAGCTAATCTCCGTTTCTGGTAGTCTTCTTTGTCACCTGGCCTCACTACTAAAAATGCAAGGTGTCACCGGGTCGGCATTGACGCGATATACTCTGTCGCCGTCATAGCTTGCTTATGTACCCTCGGCTCGTGGTACCCGGAGCACCACAATTTCGATGCTGGCAAGAGCTCTCGACCTTCGCGAAAGGCAAGATAGGATGAATACGATAAGTATTATTGTGTGACAAGAATTTACATATTGCATTTGCCCCCAAAGTGATTTAAAATAGCTGTTGAGACGTCACTTTGCAACGTCGAGCGGATGATGAGCTCTCCGCAAAGATAACAGAAGTGGGTGTTACACCCTGGTGAGGTGCACTGCGAAACGACAAAAGGCCAATAAGCGTGCGTCTTGCAATCCGAGCAAGACTTACGGTCATGTGATTACATCCCTCTGTTTTCATGAAGGGAGTCTTACAGCCTATCATTTCATCAGCGGGAATGAACGAGGCAGCAGAGTTTGAGAACTTACTGGGACAATACTTCCAGCCCTCTTTATCCATCAGGAAGTCGAACTCGGTAGATCCATCGCACGAGTGCGGAGGCCCGCCTATAACGATGGAGTGCTGGCAAGCTTTGCACCATATATGCTGGCAATCGGCAAAAGGGCAGGAAAGTGTGTCCGCTGTTTCGAAGTCCTCCTTGTCCACATATCCGGACTGCTTGCACCTGCCACAGAGAGAGTCAAATGGGCTTTGAATAGGTAATGCTGGGGACGATGCACACCTTTGGCAGTAGAGAAGGACAGAGAACTCGACCATCTCCAGCTCAGTCCAGATCATAAATTGGGCCTCAGTCAAGATTTGCTGAGCGAGGCTATTAGAGACGACTGTACAAGGGTTCAATCCGCGCATATAAGGCGGAGATGTGCAGGAAACGAACCTCCTGGCTCGCCCGACTTGGACATCATGCAAGACGGGCACATCACGGGAAACCGGCGCTCCTGCAGCTTCGAATTGACGTGCCCTTGGATGCAGTCGCGGCAGAATTGGTGGTTGCAGGTGTCGATTCGGGCAATGAAGTCTTCGGGCTGCTTTTCAAAGCACACGCCGCATGTGAACATCCTTTGTGGGGGCGGGACGGTTGCAAGACGGCTGCGTTGATAAGTGCTTGGCCCCGGAGAAGCAACATGCTGTCTGCTGGGCGAAGGCTCTGCGACGGACAAACCGCCTGGCGATGTTGCCGACCAGGATTCAGTGGAGGACTCGGGATAGTATTGTTTGTTGACACCAAGCAGCGATGAAGGCAGAAAGGACCACAGCCATTCTCGTTTGTGCGTGACTGAGGCCCTTGTCTCTGCTTCCGCATCCAATTGCCTCTGTTTCGATATCAACGCTGAGTTCCGTGATCGTAGGTCGGCGTTCTCTACTTGCAGCGCGAGAACCTTGAGGCTCGACGTTACGAGGGCCTGCGTGAGCGCCTCCGAGGTGCTGTTCAAGTCCTGGGGCACAAATATATGGGCGGAGTAGTTGGCGAGCATCTGGGTCTGCCATTGCATATTGATTTGCGCCATCAATCGGCTGTCCACGGGCAGGATGCTCGACAGCCTCGCAGCCGTTCCGCATATTGACGAGTTTAGAATGAGACCTGAACCATGGGGATAGCAAGGCCTACTGTGCGAATCAAAAATAGCGAAGACGTCTTTTTCGCGGAGAGCTATTTTCATGCAAGAGATAATTTCTGGAGGGCGGGTGATGATCGCCACGCAGTGTGATGCCGTGCTCAGTAATTCTCTGCGGAAAAATTTTTCATTGAGGTTTGCATCGGCAGCACTGTTAAGCTGCAATGGCTTACCCAAGCAAACGCTCAAATTCAACAGGCCCAGGGCGCCCATAACGTATCCGCTCAAGTTTCAGTGTCAAGTCAAAGATAGGGATAGTGCGGATGTCTTCTACATCGAGATGCGTGTCGTTCTCCCATTGCGAACATATAGAGGTGATTTCCTGCCCGGAACGTCTGAGTGCTGGTTGACCGCTGGGAGCAAGACACCCACCTCTACAGTTTCTCGGCTGATCAACGCGCGAAGGAGTTTCTCATCCTGAGCGTGGTTGAAGGAAGGGTCTATGGGATCTCCCTCGCCTGCAAAAGGGCCGCGAGCCTCACGGAAAGCACATCGCGCAAAGTTTAGCGCCGCCAGCCCGCAAGCAGATCCTCCACTTGCTCCCACATACTGATTGGTATCTTGATGGCAGATTACCTGCTCGTGGCCATTGAATACACTTTTGATCGAACGGTCAATATATGAGTCAGAAGACGAGCCCGAGCCTGAGGCCATGGCGGGAGACTGATAACATGATGCAAGCAGGGGAGGCTATTTTGGATCTCCCCGAGTTTGGACAGGGCACGCGCTATCCTGCTGGTCATGCTGTACCCGCGCCAAATGCTCGCATTCGGATGTAAGAGCGCTACTTTCGAACGCCGCGCGTGATTCCCGCATCATGCTGTGCGCACTGAATTTGTAGGGATGAAGAAGTTCAAGTTACGAATTGATTACGAGCACATTGCAGAACAATCTCGGTATTTTTAAACTCCAGGATTCGCGCTTGCAATTGCCTATGGCCCTCCCACAATCATCTTCAAGGTACAAATGGCCTCCCATGTAACATCCATGGCTAACACTCATGAATGTCATATCGTAGAGCCAACTCATCTTCTCTCGCTACTATCAGGGCTCTTGAGCCAAATTCACGCTCGAGTGGTGTATGCGAAGACACGGGGCCTGGGTTGGCGGTCCTGATCAAGGGTGGCCAATGTGTAAGCATACAGTACTTACTCCCATCCTATGAGGTTTTCCCAGATGCTTTACCCCGGTCTTCAGATCCCAAGCTTATTGGGATCTTTGAGGGTCCGTCTCCAGATCTAGATCTTCTGCCTGCCCCTCCGAGTCCCCCCCCCTTCCCACATCTCCACTTAACTGGTCAGTCATCTCTCGAATCCTCTTGGCTTACTTCTTATCAGTTCTGTTCCATTTTGTTAGTGTTGCCTATCCCATGATAAATTTCCACTTTTTGTTTTTGATCGCGGAACTCGCTAGGGCGCCGATTCACTAAGAGCGCGACGACCTGGCTTGACTCTAAAGGTAATGACCTGCTGGAAAGCCGCGTATGCAGCTCGTAACAATGGCGGGTCAACCATCTATGCTATGACTCCCATATGACCACCCTGACACCTGATACCCAAGAATTTTGCGCAGGGCGTTTTCGATTCCAACACGCTTCAGAAAGGCCTACATTGCTGGAGATCAGCACCCCGACAGGCAAGACCGCAGGGTAAGAGGCTCAAAACAGTGCCAATTCGGCTCGCCATCCGAGGCCCTGAGGCTGGTGAAGCGGGATCAGTGGCTCTCCAATGAATTCTCCTGAACGATCTGGAATAGTGATAGCTATAGGCAGTGCTTTCCGCCTCGCCCAGTCTCCAGCCCGGTTGCAACCTCTTACATTTGGCCCCTAGTGACTGGCGCATGATGCCCACAGATTCTGGACAGGCCACTCAAGATTCGTTTAAGGCACAATGAACAACTCGAAACAAAGGGGGGCGCATGGTAATGTTGACTAGTGATTTCCACATTTGTCCCTTGCAATATTTTCTTATATTTGATCTCGTTGTCTTGTTGTCTCGAGCAACAAAAGCTTTTCTGGCCAAAATAAACCCAATTTTGAGGATTTTTGGAGGCTGCGGCTGCTTGGGTGGCCTCTGCGGCTTATAGAAACAACAAGAACGTGTTAATGCCATCGTTGGAAAGAGCTCGACATTGTGCCGGGCATGGTAGATAGATGAGTCAAACATTGCTATATGACAATAAAATATAGTAGATGCATATGAAAGGTTTGAAGGTAGAGGTGTACAAAGCGCGACCTAGTCCGAGTCATCGTCCTCGAACATATTACATCTGCTCTGGAAGTGATTTGAAGTGGCCGTTGCGATATCACTTGACACCGTGGAGCGGATAATGAGCTCCCCGCAAAGATAACAGAAATGGGTGTGGCACCCTGGTGACGTGCACTATGGAAATAATAGATATCAATCTCTCTCGGGCGTGCATTTTGGAAGCCGAGTGCTGAGACTTACGGTCATGTGGTTACACCCCTCTGACTTCATGAAGGGAGTCTTACAGCCTGTTTACTGTGTTAGCGCGGAGGAACGGCAGCAAATTAAAGTTCGAGAACTTACTGGGACAATACTTCCAGCCTTCTCTTTCCATCAGAAAATTGAGTTCGGTAGATCCATCGCACGAGTGCCGGGGTCCGCCTATAACGATGGAGTACTGGCAAGCTTTGCACCAGACATGCTCGCAGTTGGCAAAAGGGCAAGAAAGTGTGTCCGCTTCTTCGAAGTCTTCCTTGTCCACATATCCGGACTGCTTGCACCTGTCGCAGGGAGTGTCAAATGGGGTTTGAAGTAGCAACACTAGGGACGATGCAGACCTTCGGCAGTAGAGAAGGACAGAGAATTCGATCATCTCCATCTCAGTCCAGATCATGAATTGGGCCTCCGTCAATATTTGCTGAGCGAGGCCATGAGAGACGACTGGCGCTATCGTTTAATTTGATTTTTCGGTGAAAATGAGAATGAAACGGACCTCCTGGTGCGCCTGAGTGGGAGGTCATGCAAGACGGACACATTACGGGAAAACTGCGCTCCTGCAGCTTCGATCTGACATGCCCTTGAATGCAATCGCGGCAGAATTGGTGATCACAAGTGTCGATCCGCGTGATGAAGTCTTCTGGCTGCTCGTCAAAGCACACTCCACATCTGAACAGCCTTTGTGGGGGCAGGACAGGGTCAGCACGCGGTCCTCCTGGGCGAACGATCCTATCGCCATTTTGTTGTTGGCCGTCGAAAGCATAGTCGCGGGAAATGAGGTCGTCAAAATGAATGGCGGTTGCAGAGGAAAAGCGATGGCTGAGGTCTATCGAATATGAGGTTGAAGGACGGCTGTGTTGATAAATGCTTGGCCCTGAAGAGGCAAAATGCTGTCTGCTGGGTGAAGGCTCTGCAATGGGCGAACTGCCAGCCGAGATTTCTAACCAAGATTCTGCGGAGGACTCAGAACAGTATCGTTTGTTGACACTAAGCAATGAGAAAGGTAGACCGGACCAAGGCCAATCTCGTTTGCGAGTGAACAATTCCTTTGTCTCTGCCTCCGCATCCAATTGCCTTTGTTTCGATGCAAGAGCTGAATTCCGCGATCGCAGGTCGGCGATCTCCGCTTGCAGTGCAAGAATCTTGAGGCTCGAAGTTATCAGAGCTTGTGTGAGAGCCTCTGAGGTACTGTTCATGTCCCCGGGCACAAAAATATGCGCTGAATAGTTGGCAAGCATCTCTGTCTGCCATTGCATGTTGGTTTGCGCTAGCAATTGATTATCCACGGGTAGGATGCTCAACAAGCGTGCAGCCGTTCTACGAAGTGACGAGTTCAAAATGAGGCCCGAACCATTTGGATAGTCTGGTCTGCTGTGCGAATCAAAAATAGCAAAAACATCCATTCGGTGAAGAGATATTTTCATGCAAGAAATGATTTCTGGGGGGCAGGTAATGATCGCCACGCAGTTTGATGGAATACTCCATAACTCTCTGTGAGAGCATTCCCATTGAGATATGCATCGGCCAGCGCTATCAGGTGTAATTGCTCACCGAAGTAGACCCTCGAATGCGTCTAGCCCAGGGCGCCCATAGTTCATCCGTAACAGTTTCACAGCTTGGTCGAAGATAGGGATTGCGCAGATGTCCCCTACGTCTAGATGCGTGTCGCTTTCCCATTGCGAGCATATGGAGGTAATTTCCTGCCCCGGAATGTTTCAGCGCAAAGTACCCAATCGACGACAAAACACCCACCTCCACAGTGTTCCGGCTGATCAACGCGCGAAGGAGCATCTCATCTTGAGCTTGATAGAACAAAGGGTTTGTGGGCTCTCCCTCTCCTGCACAAGGACCACGAGCCTCACGGAAAGCACATCGAGCAAAGTTTAATGCCGCCAACCCGCAAGCAGATCTCCCGCTGGCTCCAGCATACTGATTGGTATCTTGATGGCAGATTATCTCCTCGTTCCCATTGAGTATGCGTTCGACGACTATCCAGGGGACGAATGAGTTGGAAGTCGAGCTTGGGCCTGAGGTTGTGGCCATGGCGAGAGGCTGGTAAAAAGGTGCAAACGGGGGGGCTGTTCTCGATCTCCCTGAGTTTTGTCCGTTTAGAAAAACACGCGATGTCCTGCTGATTATGCTGTATCCGCGCCAAATGCTTGGATTGCGGGTGTAAGAGCGTTGCTTTCGAACGCCATGCATGCATCAAGGGCCCAGCCAGCATGCTGTGGGAGCCGGTGTTCTGGGCCGCGTTATTCTGCGATTGTGTTTTCTATTTGGCCCGATTTGTATACGATAAAGAGGTTCAGTGGTGCTATTTGGTGATGTGATAGTGACGCGGCTGCTTCAAGTTGAAGTTCAACTTGGGGAGTTGAAAACATTGCGAGACCACGTGCGCAGCACGACTTCGGTATTTTTGAGCACCTGCGTAGGAATCTAGACGTCACATGGGATTTAGCAAGAATTTGGAGTGGTTCTGTATTGTTCTTACATAACAATGTATGCGCCCATGGCCTCGCTTGAAACATCCATAACAGATACTCATGAAAGCCACGTCAAAGAGACAACTACAACTCATTTTCTCTCGCTAGCGCCGGAGCTCTTGAGCCAAGTTGCATACTTTATCTTGCTCTTTGGCAAGATCTTGCAGTAGTTCCGCGCGGGAGACAGTAGACTGGCGTTGGCGATTGTGTGCGCGATGAGGAGACTCCGAGCAATGAAGAGCGGGCGGTAGGTGACGTGAATAGGGAGGCCCACAAATGAGTCTGCGCCTACTGGGTATGCAGGAGAAAGAGAGACGACGTGTTGGTATAATGGAAAGATTAGCTTCAGATTGTTCACCAAGGCACTCTCGTTGTGCGTTGAATTGCAGTGGGCGCCCGGATCCATGCGCATTGCGCCACTCACATCCAGAAAGGGGAATAGTTGCTCATAGCTAGCCACTGATATGACAAGGTCCACGTCTGAGCGCACTGTTCCATCTGAGAACACGACTGATGTCGCGGTGAAATGGAATATTTCGAATTTGACCACCGCATTTTTATTGGCTCCCGTAATATCCCTGACAGAGTGATACGTCTGCCAAATTTCGCGAGTTAAGGCTAAGCATTGCAATGAGAAAGGTAAATGACAAACATTGGACGCCGACGATGTAATCTCCTCAGCTATGCCATGCGCACTAGTTCCTGTACCAACTAGTGCCACGGTGCGGTTTTCATAGGTTTCAGCTGAGCGATACCACATAGAATGTATTGCCGATCGCGGCAGCCCTTCAGCAGGGCTGCTGCTACGCCAGATGTCCAGTCCTTCCCACTTCGGCATATTTGGATAGGTATATCGACCCGCTGCTACAACAAGGTGAGGTCGACACGACGGTGTGGTTGAGCAGTATGTGCGGCGAAAGATGGAATCGATTCACAAAGTCCTGCTGATACTGAAGAATATATTCATGACGCGGAAAGAGTGGCGTCTTAGGAGGGAATTGGAAGCCTGGATACTTTGACATTCTTGAGCCTGGGCCGCAGGGAGACAAATAGAAGGAGTACCTACCACCATGGTGGGGTGGGGTGTGTTACTAGTCAGCATATTGTAGAGAGGAGTCTCCGGCAACTCAGGCGGGGTAGGAGGATTGCGATCAGGAAGCCTGAGTGAGAAACTGAATAAGCCTTTGCTGCACTCTGAGCTTCATGAAAGTAGTACTCGCCATATGCCACCCATATCACGGCGTTGCTCGTATACAACCACCTCCCAATGGTTCGTCGTGTCGTATGATACGTCAAGCAAGGTCTTGAGTGCAGCTTGGCCAGCAGGACCAGCGCCTACAATAGCTATGGACTTCGGATGAAGAACGTCATGATTGGGAAGGCCCGTCGATGCGTATGAGGGAGTCTCGTTGTCTGTCACGAGAGTAAGATATGAAGCGAAGGAGAATATGACCTCGCGGATGTTTACCATTAGGGCTAGTAGGCTGATATGTGTGAGGTATTCATAGAGCAATCAGCTTCATGAGAGCGTAATTTGAGGGATGCGCATTGCGAATGATACTACATTAGGCAATTGATGTTCCTGCGATCACTCTAGTAGTGCTTGCAACTTTACTTCCACTTGTTTCTGCATTCCAGCTTGCCTTCCTCATCTAGGCCTGTCTATCCGTCGCTGCGAGAAACGGACGCGTCAATCATTTTTGTGCCGTGAACTCTGCCGATAAAAGCCATGAGTGCCTCCAACCATCTTGACCTTGCACCACCCCTTGTGCGCTCTGGACGCGTCGAGGAACTTACCAAGCTCGGGCAAACTCTGAGGTCAACTTTTTCTCCATCGAACAACTCTCTAGCTGTCTATGTCTCTAGCAGTGTACGTTCAGTATCTCATCTAAATAGCTGGCATTCTAACTTATCCGACACAGGCACCTACAGGTCAAAAGTCCGAGGAGCCTCACGAGCAACCGGTATATTTTGCGAGTATGGACGCCGCACCTTCTTCTGAGCGCCGACTTGTGCGTACTTGGGCTTGGTCATATAAACCAATATCTAATCGTTGAACCACAGTTCCTAAGCGATACGTCTGTCATCTTTGCTGCATTCCAGAACTTTACGAATGCAGCCAAGGAAAGAGACAACGAGTGGTACGTGGTCACATATACCGCAAGTGGGGTGATCTACAATCACAGTTTAGGGTTCAAGATGAACAAAATCTGGAGATCATCCGGAAATTGGCAAACGACTATATCAATCACATAAAGGAATGCTGGATACATGCTTCGGTGTGTCACTTGCACAAGGCACTGAAGAATTTTGGCTAACTGACGGTTAGCAACCAATAGGGCATCCAGAAGGCCCCTTGCAATATTCGAGCGAACATTATAGAATTCTCTATACCTGTTTCTCCTTGTTTGTGGTGCTTTATTTGCCAGAGTCAGGGCTTGATGATGCACCTGTTGGAGACGACCTCATGGAGTGGCTCAATACACATTTCATTGAGCCGTCTACGGAGGAAGGGGACCATTTGAGCGGAATGGAACAGCCTTGGGAAGACGATACATTCTGGCCATATCTGACTAGGTGGGCTTCATCCTGACGATATTTCAAAACTTTCTAATCACCCCCAAAAGGGCCACTGTTCGTGGGCTCTCGAAAGCATCCGTTTTCTTCTTGGGCATCTTATCACGACATCCTTCAGAAGATCTTCAGCACCTGTCTAAGAGTCTTGTACCCCTGATAGAATCGCATCCTCGACTGCACAACTTCTCTACTGAGCGTGACTTTGCATATGCGTCTAGGAGATGGAATGACAAAGTGAAGGCCCTGCGACTGGAGTTGGATCGAGTGCCAGAAAATGATCGTCATGACGGTTTTGACAACTGGTGGGAACGGGTCAGTGATATCGTTGGTGCTTTGGAGGGCCGAGAGGAGATCTTAAAGAAGATCTGTGAGGACATAGGAGGTGATTGGAAAGAGATTGCCGCTGCATGGGGTGTTTTCGTGGAACCCCGGCTGCGCAGACAAGACTTGCCGTGAGTACCCCACAATACCATATCACGATCGCCATTTAATGTCACACTTTTGCTATAGGGACATCGTGGGCCAGACATTAGATGACATGCCTCCGGATCCCACCAACTTGGAGGATCAGATCCATGCCGCACTTTTCAGTGGGCATCCCGATCGAGCGCTAGAACATGCCGCTAGACTAGATCCGTGGCTTGCCGCACATCTGGCAGATTTTATGTCTGTGCTGGCTCTGATCGAGACTGACGTCGAGTGAGTGCTCGGTCTTTCCTCTATCTTTCCACTTACTGACATTTTTTCCAGCTCAGAAAATTCCCGCGGGAATTACACTTTAGCGTATGCCGAATATCTACAATCCGACTCCGCTCTTTGGCGGATCACCGTCGCTTACCTGTGTTCGTGTGGAGATATTGGCAAGCAAAGAGCGGACGAGGTGATATTGCGCGTTCCCTTACAATTGCGCAAGCAAGCAGGGTCCCTCGAGGACGAACGGATTCGGGCCGGTGACGTGGTAGGTGTACTCAAAGAGGTCAACTCGACCTGCTTCGAGTATCAACGCGAACAAGTCCGACGGACAATTTGCAGGGTTAGTACCAGGCGCCTCGTTGTTGCTTTGATAAGCTTTACTCATACTCTCTTAGATTGCCTCTCAAAGCTTCATTGAGGATAAAGAGTTTGGGCTAGCGGTGTCATACTGCGCATCGGCGGAGGACTGGCCAGGACTCGGTCGTGTTGTTGATCGCGTCCTTGATGAGTATATCGTCAATGGTATGGCCCGCCTCAATCATGAGTGATAATGTGCTGAGAAGAAACAGGACCTGTTCACTTTGCCCGATATGTTGCTGCCATAGCTCCGTCATTACAAGCCCTTCGGGCGCAGCCTGGCTCCCCTGGCGTCTTCGTGTATCGGCTGATGTTTGCAGTTCGATACGCGGAATTCCAGCGAAAATGCATGCAACAGGATGTTGAAGAGGCTGCCCTCGATCTTGTCAATATGCTGCAAGACGATATTGCACCAAAATCATGGTGGGCGGTTTTGCTGTGTGATGCAGTGACACTTTTGCAAAGTGCGCACTATCAATTTCTCGCCAATTTTCCCTAGAGCTAATATCACTCCGAAATAGATCCTGTGTTGCTATTCTCCTACTCAGGCGCATGTCAGCTACTCAAAAGACTCGAGGAAATTTTTATCAGAGCCGAACAAGGCTCTGGGATCGATTACCTTGACGTTCTCATGCGTACGATGAATAATGTAGGCGAAAAGGAAGCGCTAAATCGGCTGAAGACAGTTCGCTTGAGTCTGGCTCGGTATTTCGCTAGATGCACGGTGATAGATGTGGGTGGCAAGCATATCACTGAGAGGCGGGTCGTAGCATAGTCTCGTGTTAACTTTTTTCAGCAGTGTTCAGCTGGGGATATTCGCTGCTTGTTCAGATATAAATGCATACTCGTGAATATGTGCCGTGAATTCGATCTCACTCGTGACTGTTGAAACTGACAAATTGGATCCGAGGTAAAATGCGGTGAATACGAGGGTTCGAGCCCTCGAGCCCTGGAACCTCCATATTCACATACAGTACATGTGTCTCGATCCCTACGCTGGTTGCTAATAATTTCTGATTTCAGCACAGGTTTCTGGGTGCGTCGGTTCGGCAGATTCCGCGTCATTTTGCGGATTTCCACCTCAGACATGGACGATCCCGTGGTCGTCCTGTTAGGGTGCTGGTACAGGGCTTCCCAATGTGACGTATACCCTCACCATTCAACACACCCCGGTATCGCATTTAAGGCGCGTATTAAAGATAGTGTCCTTGATTTCGATCGTGTGTCCATCCTTCCCATACGCACTCACCACCCGGAGACTCAAGAAGATGTGCTACAACATCATAACATATGTCGAGTACAGTTGTAACCATCGGTATCCGACACGGCGCCAGAAGGTATTTTCCATCGGCTGTGAAAATAGATTAACCGCTCATCACTGCGGCAGATTGACTGCAACAGCACTGACTGTCTGTTCAGCCATCGACATACTACAGATGCCCACGACTGTCCCGCGCAATGCAAACAGAGGTGATTATGCTAAACGTTTGAGTGCACAATGTCTAAATATTCGTTTCAGGATGCTCGAGGATCAAGGACTGATTATGGATGTCGAAAATAAGCCCTGTACGCGCCCAGATTGTGGAGGTCAGGTCAATGGTCACCATTGAGAGTTGATGAGTGATAGATATGCACATCTATCGCAATGAAAGCAGTTACCTATCTTTGAGTTAAATTTCATGTTTTCAGTCTACCGTGGTGCAAATTAAGCTTTTGTGTTCCTCACACCAACTCCACCCATGTTGCCTCCATGTCATCCGTGCACCTACGTACCGAAAATTATGACTTCTGCTTTACGACCATAATCGAGTGCAATTAGACTGGCTTCTTAAATCTTTTTTAAAGTTTGGGCAGCTCTCGTTACTGTCGTCATCTTTTATGAATACCTCCAAAAATTTACTGTCTCGAAGGGATGAAGAGCAGAACGCATACGGCTACCTTTGAACGATTGTCTGTGATATAGGGACATGCATTCTTATGGTATGTGTGCAACCATAATGGGTAAGTGATGCGGAGTGCTTGAATTTTGAGAAGCTGTCTCAAAAATCAGATATTTTGAGTCAACAGAATAACTCTTGAAGAAAGACAGAGTGAGCAAGGTATTCGAACCGACTGAACCTTTTGGGATCGCCAATCCCAATCTGCCCACAATTGCGCCAAGCTGTCGGTACTCGCAAAATCTTCACATTGCCGTGGCCCGGTCGCAAACTCGACCACTACCGCATCGGCCTATCCAGTTCGGGCGTTGCAGATGGACCGGCCGAGTCTCATCCCGATTACAATACTCCACTGCTGCTCTACACTGTTAACCTTGCTCCGCCATCCAGAAAGTTTAGAACCCACCAGTGACAGAAACGTCCAGCGTTGGAACGTCTATCCGTGACGTATAGGAAGCTATTTCGTTGTAATTACTTAACTTTCTTTAACTTGCAGGTCTCACAAGGATAGACCTGATGGTGCAGAAAAAATTGCTGGGTCAGTCACCACGGCCGCCAGTCGCTGTATAGCTGCACTTACTTCAATGAGCCTAAACGAATGCTACCGCAAATCCATCCAACAAGAAACACTCTTGTCACGGTTCCTTGTTGCAACGATAACACCGTCGCCGGAACTATATGGCAGCAGTCATCACTAGCGCAGAGAATCGCGGATCATGCCCCGCATAGCCCGACAAACTCGATGGCGTATCTTGGTTGCTTTTCGTCGTCCATCGGCAAGGGGCCCTTATGCAATCGATTTTCACCGTGATTGGAGTTTGTACGACCGAGCTGGACCTGCTAGTGAGCTCAACGTGATAGCGAAAGAATCAAAGCCACCACAACGTACCGATCTCGATGTTCACGATCACAGCTCCTCCGAGGACAGCAGGTTGGCCTCGATGCTCCTGATGGCAATTCACTCCAGCTTAGATGGTCGAACCAGACACGCTGGTGTCATTATACAGGCGTGCTCTGATCGGTGCCCGGCGGGCTCCACCCCGGAGCCAAAGAGGACACCCCAATGGAGTTTTGCAGTGAACCCCGTGAAATCTAAACCTTCAATTTAGTAAGTAAATACATCATATGAATTATCCTCACCCAGCTTAAACCGTGTAGGTCGTACTCTCCGCCCTTCTTTGCTGGAGTCTCCTGCCGTCGATAACACCCCGCGTGCAGAGAGGCGGGATCATCTAGAGACTGGGGGACGTTTTGCGGCGTAATGAGCTTGGAAATGCTTCGGGAGAACAATTCTAGGTTCATAGATCTTTGGGAGGATTCGTCGACGGTCTCGTGCCAGGTTTGCTGAACCTCAGCGTCCGAGTCTTGTATCCGTGGTGTTTCCAGAAGTAGCGGCCATATTCTTCCCAGGATTGACTCATGGGCCTACAGGCTAAACCGCGATAAATGGAGGGAGCCTAAGTGGAACAGCGACAAACTTTGGGGTGGGTGCCGTGGCGGCAAGATGATGGAAAAATCGCCACTGGTCTCCGCTCTCACTGCCAGAATGGATCCGTGAGACAACTTGAGTGACCCCTTTTCACTTGCCTATCTAAAACAATCCCAACCACTGCCCCACTACATTCTCAACTTATAGAGATTTAAGCATGCCTTCATCGATGCACATTTGGCTGGAAACCCTCTGGTAGTTTCCGCCACCAACAAAGTGAGGCCCAGACATATGTCGGTTTACAAGTTATTTAATTGTCTCCCCAGTCTTCGCCGAGGATTGCCGACTATATCCAAAAATTATAATTCACAGCGGTGTAGAAGAAGTGGGATGCTCTAGGACGTACAAGACAGGCATGCGAAACCAGGTGACAAACCTTGCTGGTTTGTTCGGATTGTTCTAACCCGCATGGATCATGAAGTGCCTTACCTGGTGGTAAGCCTTGTCATTCTATCTCTGACATATCCACGCTCACGCCTGCCGCTCCTCTTTCGATCATCGACTCTCTTCTATCGAATAGCGGGTACACCGCAATCGCAGGGAAGTTGATGTAATGTTAGGGTCGTTCGAGGAGTATGATTTTCAGGTGTACCGCACAGGCCGCTGTGCAGATCAACAAGATTTCAACCAGATGTAGAACGGCGATATCAAGCGTAAATCAGTGCTACAGTGAGCAGAGGATCCTCTGACATAATTGTGTCAAGTGTGCGTACATTGAACTTTCAATAGTGGAACACTTACTTTCATGAGGCGCAGACTACGTTGTCGAGATCCCTCTCCGGCCACATTATTTGACTGCGTCCACTCCCTCCGCGAATCAACTACGTTTGAAGGCGAATCCTATACTCATATAATGCCATCGACGGCAATGAAACAACCTGAGGCTTCTCAGCAGCCAGCAATTTTAACGAGCTAGCGAAGGCTAGCGATTATTCCTGTCTGGGATTGTGCCGCTGTATAATTATTTCTGTCCATGGCCTCTGTGAGTAGCCTATCCCAAATTGTCCTGTGCAACTCTGACCTCGTCGCTGTGATGGTGGCGCATTGGCCAGAAAAGTAATCGATTGGATCGATCGTCAGGCGCTGCTCGTTCTCCTAATGATACAGTCGAAGATGATGGAGCAGCGCAGGTTGGAACCGTTGGATATGAAGTATGATTCAGCCTTGCGTTTGCGTGATGCTAGTTTTATGTAGACTAGTTTGAAGAAAATACACCTATTTCGGGGAGGGCTCAAATGCAATATCGTTTTCCCAATATTGAGACAAAGGCACTGAAATATTTGCTGAGAGAATATTTCTCTAGTTATGGTTATTAATATCACTATCTCAAGTTCTGGCCCGGTAAGTACCGT
>JACXVL010000422.1:0-56128 GCA_014898675.1 Athelia sp. TMB | reverse complement strand
AATTCTCGAAGCAAACCGCCCAAGACAAATTGGAGGACGAAGAAACGGAAAGGACGATGGAACAATACCGTCAGCAACTGAGTGGACTGCTGAGCGGGTGATTAGATACCTGGGCAATTCTATAGGTTACATTATTGCTATCCCATTCCCTCTGTGCATTACAATCGTAGCGTATATTTATTTCAATTCTTTTCATGGATATTTCGAATGTAGGTGCTAGATGCGCGGACCACCGCGCATGATTGTCGTCATATGCATGTTGCCGTTGTCCGCCGCACGTGCTCCTCCGCGCTGTTGCGACTTCTTCCGCTGCGATTCTTGCGAAACGGTTTTTTTGATCCTCTCTCCGGTCTCCACCAGACACATTCGTCCCCCCTTACTATCTAAATGTTAGCAGCACGGTCTATTGCGCGGGGCGCGTCTAGGTCCTCACCTGTTAGCCTCAATCCCTTCAGGATTTCAGCCGTCGCGCTAACAAATTCTCCAGCTTCTCAAGCGTTATGCCTCGGCCTCGCCCACAGCAGCTTTCGCTGGGCAGAAGGGAAGCAACGTGAGTTCCAGAGCGCGTCCTCAGGTCACTAAAAGCTAAAATTCAAGTTTCTAGGGCAAATATACTGTCACGCTGATACCTGGAGACGGTTTGTTATCTCTCCACGCCATATCCCACATAAGCTCACCTATGCGGCATAGGTATTGGTCCTGAGATTAGCGAGAGCATCAAGGACATCTACACGGCTGCTAAGGTCAGTTACACACATGCCTACATTTGGAAACTTGATCGACTGAGGACTGCGTAGGTTCCCATTGAGTGGGAGGAAGTCGATGTTACCCCCATACTGAAAGGCGGGAAGACTGTGATTCCAGACCGTGCAATTCAGTCAGTGAAGAAGAATACTGTTGCTCTCAAAGGTATGTGCACATCGACAACTTTTTGCCAACCATATCCTGACACCATACCACCAGGTCCTTTGGCTACACCCAGTTAGTTTATCGCGCGTCTCCTTCCGTCATACTACACTAAACTGCCCTCCATCAGTTGGAAAGGGTCATGTCTCGCTCAACTTGACATTGAGGCGTACATTCAACTTGTTTGCTAATGTCAGGCCCTGCGTGTCTATTCAGGGTTTCAAGACCCCGTATGATGACGTGAACACGGTCCTCATTCGTGAAAACACCGAAGGAGAGTATTCCGGCATTGAGCACGAGGTTCGTAGGTTCGCTTCGAATGCTGTTCGAGTTGTTCTCAGGGGTGGTTCTTCACAGATCGTCGACGGTGTTGTACAATCCATTAAGCTTATCACATGGGATGCCTCAGAGCGCGTTGCAAGATATGCTTTCGATTACGCGCGGTCCAGTGGCAGGAAACGCGTCACCGCCGTGCACAAGGCTAACATCATGTCTGCAACATTTAATCATCTTGCAATGTCCTCGGTGCTAAATATTCTTACAGGAAAATGTCTGACGGCATGTTCTTGTCAGCCTGCCGTGAAGTGGCAAATGAGTTCCCTGATGTCACGTATGACGAAGACCTGCTTGACCGCGTCTGCCTCCAGGTCGTACAGAACCCAAGACCGTACGCCGATCGTGTCATGGTGATGCCAAACTTGTACGGCGACATCTTGTCTGACATGTGTGCTGGTCTCATCGGTGGCCTGGGTCTCACTCCCTCGGGTAACATCGGACGGGTGCGTGTTTCGGGTGCATGCATTGGATCGTCAATTATCTAATAATTTATGATAGGACGCCTCTATTTTCGAAGCTGTGCACGGCTCGGCTCCCGATATTGCTGGCAAAGGATTGGCCAACCCCACAGCTCTGCTGTTGTCCTCCATGATGATGCTCAGGTACGTGTTACGCCGAGTTTCCAAAGTATCGATAGTAACACCTCGTCTCCAGGCACATGAACTTGAATTCTTTCGCGGAGAAAATTGAGGCCGCCGCGCTGACGGTAAGAATTTTCATCTCCGGAATTGATGTTACGGCCGCTGACACGCGCGTTAGACCATTGCCGAAGGCAAAACGATAACTGGCGACCTAGGTGGTAAGGCCTCCACAAGAGAGTATACCCAAGCTATCATTCAGAAATTGGGAAAGGCCTAGACTGTTGTACCATATCCATGTTTATTAGTACAACCTCGCCCAGGATATAGATTTTCTGCATTCCTTACTATGAAGACTGCGCAATAAACGTCAAAAGACAACGTGGAGTATAACCGTGGGATAATTTGCTTCGAGGCATAAACATCAAGTTATAATTGTGCAGCCCTCTTCTCCTTCGATAAGCACCTCACGCCTACGCACGGCAACCACTCCATTACCTCCTCACTCGCCCAACAGGGCATCTCTTCACCAAAAACCCGTCGGACTCTCAGTACGTATAGCCATATTTGTACTGTAAATGAACAAATAAACTCATCTATCATTAGGTCTCACGTCTGCACGAAGCTACGAAAAGAAAAGCAATAACCACAAAAACATTTCAAAACCTACCAAGAACATTCTCACAACCTCATCACGATACATATGACCGACGAAGTTACGGCTCAAAACCTTCCAAAGAAGGACGAGAAGAAGTCCACGCCAGGCGCGCCTGGCAATAATCGAGGTCCAAAGAAAAGCACATCAGGCCCAAACCAAGGTGCTGCCAGACCATCTTCTAGGTCGGGGCCCAAGAAACCGTCCTCTAATCCTCCCGCAGCTTCAGCTGAATCAGGATCGGATACTGGCAAGAAGGATACCAAGAAGCCCGAACAGCGCAACCGCAACATTAGTGGTGCTGGTCGTGGTGGCAATCACCGCAAGGGCCCATCCAGACAGGCCAATAGTTCGTCAAGGGAAACAGGAAACCCTTCTCCTGCACCTACTGGTGGTGCCGAGTCCAGCGAAGCGATGTCCTCTCTTCAAAGAGTGATCGCCGACCTCAAGACCACCTCTCCCCCGGCTCAACAATCACCTCTCACTGCGAATTCGCTCGGCGCTTCTATGCACGCGCCTGCCCCTCAAGCCTCCAACCTCACTCCCAACGCTCCTGTATTCCAACCTGGAGGCTCGAATCCGTTCGGGGGAATGAGCCCCGCAGATGCTGCGAGGCACAGGAAAGCCGCCTCTCTCGGTGCTTCGGCGCTGTCCGGCGGCTTCGGCTCATTTTCCCCCCATCTCGGCGCCATGATGGAGGACGCTGAGGATGGCACTGGTAATGCGTTATACGAAGACGGCGAGATCCAGGAAGGCTTTTATCATCAGCAGCAACAGCAAGGGCATCAGCCTCGCTCTCAATCTCAGAGTTTCATGGCCCCCCGCTTTGCTGCTCTGGCCGCGCAACAGGAGCAGGGTGATATGGGTTCCACTGGACGCCCCCAACTTGCCCCCAACTTCATGTTCGGCGCTCGGAGGCGAGGCGTTAGTGGTCCTATGGCCCCTCCTATCAATGAGGATGATCTCAACTTTCAATTTCCTCAACAGCAACAGCAGCTTCCGACCTTTGCGCAGGAGCCTATGCAGCATGAGCAGCAAGGTCATAGAAAAACCGAGAGCATGGAAATCGGTGGGATCATGGCAGAGCAGGTGAACAATGTCCACATATGTACCTTTCCATTTGCTGATAAATTCTGTCACTTAGATCGCCCTTCAAAATCAGATCGAGGCGCTCCAGCAGCAGCAGCAAGCTCTCTACCAGCAGCAGCTTGCATCGAATCAAGTACTGTCTTTCCAAACCCCTGGACTCGCTCTCAACAGGCCGGCCGCTCACAGGCGTGTACAAAGCACCGTACCAGGAATGCCGGGTGGTGGCGGCATGAATTTCGGTTCTCCTCAAGCCGCGATGGGGCAGTTCGGTACCTTGGGTAGCCTAGGACTTGGCTTGGATGGCCAGCCTCAAGGCGTACCGCGCGGACATGGCAGGAGGCACAGTGTCAACGTCGTCAAGACCCCAGGCCAAGGCAGTGTCAGTTACGGCATGGGTGGTCCACAGGACGGCTTCGAAGACGGCTTCACTCCAGCATCATTTAATGGACATTCTCGTCAAGCTTCGCGCGCAGACTCGAGTTGGAGAATCAGTAAGTCAAGACCTTCAAGCCTGTTGATATATCTAACCTTTGTTTAGATGGCGGCGTTGGTGGCATTCAGGGCAATGGCGCGTTTGCTGCAGACCTCGCCCAAGCTCAAGCGCAGCTCCAGAGTCTTCAACAGTTTCGTCAAGCTGCTGGTGGTCACCATCAGAAGATGCCATCTTTCAGCTTCCCAAACATGCTACCAAACATGATGGCTGCCAACATGATGGGATTGGGTCTTGGGGGCATCAACCTCCTCCAGCAGCAACAGCAGCAATTCCAGTCTCAGTTACAGCAACAGTCTAATCAGCCTCAGCGCAAGTCTCTGTTCGCTCCTTATCTTCCTCAAGCGTCTCTGCCACCTTTGCTCGCGGCTGGAAAGCTTGTCGTCGGAATTTTGCGTGTAAACAAGCGCAACCGCTCTGATGCATACGTAGCCACTGAAGTTCTGGACGCCGATATTTACATCTGCGGGTCCAAAGACCGAAACAGAGCTCTCGAGGGTGACATCGTTGCCGTTGAACTGCTCGATGTGGACGAGGTATGGGGTACAAAGAAGGAGAAGGAGGAGAAGAAGAGGAAGAAGGAAGAGAACGCGGCGTACGACCTTAAAGCTACTTCGGGTCGCAAGGACGACAAGAAGAAAGACGACGTTGAAGTCGAGGGCCAAGGGCTGATGCTGTTCGAAGATGAAGAAGTTACCGATGAGATCAAGCCGCAGTTTGCTGGGCACGTTGTCGCTGTTGTTGAGCGCATGCCAGGGCAATTATTCTCTGGCACATTAGGCCTTCTCCGACCTTCATCTGCTGCCACCAAAGAGAAGCAGGAAGCGGAACGCCGCGAGCGTGAAGGTGATCGTGGCGACGAACCCCGCCGTGCGCCCATCGAGCGACCCAAGATCGTCTGGTTTAAGCCGACCGACAAACGTGTGCCTCTGATCGCCATTCCCACCGAGCAAGCACCATCCGACTTTGTGCCAAACTCTGAAGCATATGTTGACAAGCTTTTTGTGGCTTGCATCAAGCGTCACGTACGGCCATCTCCTTGCTCGAAGCTTAATTAATCTGATTCTTATTTGCATCTCTTATAGCCCATCAGCTCTTTGCATCCTTTCGGAACCTTGGTGGAGGAGTTGGGACCTATCGGGGATATCGAAGTCGAAACTAGCGCCCTTCTCAAGGACTGTAACTTCCCAACCGAAGATTTCACTGAGAACGTGCTGAAGTGCCTCCCACCGACCCCTTGGACGATCCCCGAGAGGGAATTTGAGAGCCGGAAAGATCTTCGTGGAGAAAGGATCTTCACCATCGACCCAGAGACCGCCAAGGACCTTGATGACGCTCTCTCCGTGAAAATCAACGAAGATGGCACGTACGACGTCGGCGTGCACATTGCAGACGTGTCCTATTTCGTCAAGCCGAACACTGCACTTGATCGCGACGCACGCAAGAGGGCCACCAGTGTCTACCTCGTGCAAAGGGCTGTGCCCATGCTGCCGCCAGCGTTAAGCGAGCAGATGTGCAGTCTTGTTCCAGGAGAGGAACGTCTCGCGTTCTCTGTCGTCTTCACTATGACTCCCGAAGGTAAGACCCTTAGCAAGTGGTTCGGCAAGACAGTTATCAAGTGCGTAGCTTTCACATGGTCTTGTACTGTACTTACGATTGCTTAGGTCTGCTGCCAAACTTGCTTATGCCGACGCCCAGAAGGTCATAGAAGGTCAGGCCCTCGGTGGTGTAGCTATCATTCCCGAGCATGATGCTGGTGACATTGCGCACGACATCAAGATCCTGGAGGGTCTCGCCAAAAGCATTCGCGCTGAACGCTTCAAGAATGGCACCCTCAGGTTGGACTCGCTTCGCCTGTCATTCCAGCTCGACGAGAACGGCCTTCCGACAGATTGTGGCCAATACATTGCCACTGACGCAAACGAACTCGTTGAAGAATTCATGCTGCTGTCAAACATCGCTGTTGCGCAGCATATTGCGGTCAATCTGCCCGAGCAAGCCCTCCTCCGTCGCCACGACACTCCCCTCGAGCGCCGCTTGAACTCTTTCGTCGAGCGTGCTACCCGCCTTGGCTGCGAGATGGATGTGTCCTCCGCCGGTGCTCTGATGAAGTCGTTTAACGCCATCACGAACCCTACTGCCCGCCGCCTCCTTGAGCTCCTTTCCTTCAAAGCTACCCAACGCGCCAAGTACTTCTGTGCTGGCATGCTCGATATTGCTAAGTATCAGCACTATTCTCTCAACGTGCCCCTTTACACGCATTTCACCTCGCCCATCCGGCGCTACGCCGATCTCCTCGTCCATCGTCAGCTCGAGTCAGTGTTGGCCGGCGGTCCAGAGCCGAAATTCACCATGGACCGCGATGCGGTCGCTAAAGTTGCGCAGCAATGCAACATCAAGCGCGACTCGGCCAAGCTCGCCCAGGAGCAATCTAATCACCTCTTTTTGTGCGTACTCGTTGCGGACCTCACGCAGCGCTACGGCCCTGTCATCCGTCAAGCGAAGGTTGTTGGTGTGCTTGACGCAGCCTTTGACGTGCTCGTGCCCGAATTCGGAATCGAGAAGCGCGTGCACGTGGACCAGATGCCAATCGACAATCACGTTTACGACGAGCACACGCATACGTTGCAAATCTACTGGTCCACGCGCGACGTGATCAGCTGGCTCGCGGAGAACAGTGATGATGAGCACTTGAAGAAAGTGAAGCAGAACGCTGAGCAGCATGCCTTGAAGATGGAGGTCGCCTCGCGCTCTGTGCACGACGAGCGCGCACTGTTTGACGAGGACGAGGGTGATGACGAAGATGAGATCGTGCTTGGTCGCGATGAGAAGAAGGAGGCGGCCAAGGAGACCAGCGCACAGCGCTTGTTGTCGATGGCGCACATGCAGCCCGAGTTCGAGGGCTTGCGCACATCGGCAGCAGGGCACAAGATCCAAGACATCAAGGAGCTGATGACTGTGCCCGTAATCGTCACCGCAGACTTGACCAAGTCCCCACCCGTCATCAAGGTGTACAGCGTGAACCCATATGCCGAAGCGAAGAAGCAGTAATTGCCTACACGAAACATTTATACGAACAATCCCATACGAACGCCTGGATGAACCCACTTTCCTCGTTGTACCATCACCTATCACATGCCCTTCCTGGACCGCTTTCGTTTTCGCTGCCCTCGTTTTACTAACCACATATACGCCGCCACGGTATCCACTTTACACACCCACCGTCCTCGCATCCGCACCCCGCACTTCATCCCCCTCGCATCGTGACTGTTGTTTGTACTGTAGTCGTCGTGTATTATTGTGGTTCTACGAGAATAATTATCACATTTGTTGTTTCTGTTATGATGAGGTTTGTGCAACTTTGAATTTCCCGAGTTCCGCCTGGCTGCCTTAAAGGCGAGCCAAAATGATCAACAGACATGACTGTTTACAGCAGGCCAAGAGTGAGTTCACAAAAGAACCTTATTCGTATGTTATTTATATAGGGCAAACGATCAGGATCATCTGGTGTGCGCGTACGAGTACAGAAAGCCTGTACAAAACATGTAAATACAATAGTGCGTTATTATACAGAACGTAACCGCTAGTTATATATTTGAATCGTTCAGTAGGCCTGCAAAATTTAACAGAAACCCAACAGCGCGTTGAGTTCGTCGGAGAAGCTTGCTGAGTGCACTATAATGTCAACTCGGGGCGCATGAGCATGCCGTGGCTCGGGTGCAGGTTGGTGAGATGATGTGCGGGAAGGATGCACAAGAGATAAGGAATCAGACATTGGCGTGCATGAGGTATCAGGCCCCCAAGTACTCAGAGGATGATTATTCGAATTTTCAGCCCTGTAAGTTGTATGCTGTAGAGGGAGCTCAGTCAAAGGTCAACGCAGACATCACGGCTAGCTCACTCTTCTGTCCGTTTTGGCATCTTGCGCTGCTCGCTCGAGATCATCGTGAAGTTGAAGAGCCCCCAGGAGAGCTTTATTAGACTCCAACATCGCCGCCAACAAATCTTCCTCAGTCGTCAAAGGAGTTGCTGGAGCGTCACCAACATCTGGTTGGGTCACGGCACCCGAGCCAGTCGCCTGCATATTCTGTAGATGGGGCGGCGAACCCTTGGAGGTCCGCGATCTTTCAGCGGCTGCTGAGGCCCAAGGAATTCGCGCATGTATGAGCTCCTGCGAACAACAACACTTCGCCCAACATTCCTAAGATCAGGGAGATCAGCCTATAACGATCAAGAGCCACGGCAATTCATAACAAACCCGTATAGCGTCGTTATTCCTCAGATCTATCGGTCGTGCAGAAGCGAGGGCTTCGGATAAGAGCTGTGCATTCCGTTTTCCCAGCGCACATTCTTCGAGAAGCTGTTTAACGTCTTCCTTCACGGGACTGATGCAGTTCCTGCGACGCAATGACGGTTTCTTCGTCAGCCCCTACAAAAGAGAAAGAAGGTCAAATTGTCTGCTTGGTCTCCTCGACACACGGACAGACCTGGGCCTGATCATGATCAGCCTGCGCCACTGCTGGCTGAGGTGGTGGTGTCTGCGAAGTATTCGGTTGAGGATATTCGAGTGATGCACTGCCAAGCACTGCCCACTGGTCTATCGCCCGCAGGATTCTCTGCGTAGGGTTCGCGCGCGGAGACGGACTGCTGGCATTGCTTGGGTCGAGAACAACAACCCAGCCGCTACCGGGATCGTCATTTGACAGGCCGATCTCTCCATGGCCATGAGTCCACGAGCGAGTGTGATGTGCTTCTGTGCTTTCGCGTTGGGGTGACTGTAATGAGCTCGGGTGGTCCTGCAACAAGATGATAAGGCCCCTGTACTCGTCTTCTGCATCGAAGGACATACCTCCACCACGGCAGACTCGGCGAGGACCTGTGACGGCGTAGCATCTGCTGTCTTCGATTTATCCCTTCCGAGGATGGGTTTCGTGACCCGCGGGATAGGGTGGATGGCATGGACGTCCCGACTCGAGCCTGCGTCAAAAAAAATGGAGGTTAGTACGCAAATAAATCTACATCGCTCGGTTTCGCGCACTTATTATTCTATCCGGGGCTGGTTCCTCGCATATTCTAGGGTGGCTAATTGAGTAGCAGACAAGGTGCAAGCATGACATTGACTCACACTTCTTTTATCTCCGAAGCGCTCCCGTTGGCACTGGCGTGAGTGGCCCCGAATGAGGGGGCAAAGAACGGTTGCGTGATGAAGTACGGGGCGATGATGAGTGGTTTGATTGATCGCTCAAACGCCCGAGCTTCTTGATCTTGGGAAGAAGGATCGCCCCAAAGAGACCATCGCCTGCGGTGGTCCTTGTGACTTGGAGGTAGCCCTGCACTGGATGCATTGGAAAGGGTGGAATCAATGGGGCTAGAGGGAGCACTTTGGCCCATGGCAGCGGGCCAGTGCGCTCTCCGACTCGATTCAGGAGGCTTGAACTCGGGTGACTGCGGCAAAGAAACAGATATTCGGGCTGCACCCTTACCCTTGTCGGCATGCGGTGCGTCGTCGCCTGGTCGTTCTGGCGAGGTCTTGTTTGAGTGCAGCCCGTCGTGTTCCTTGAAGCGGCTGCGCCATCCGCTCCACAATGCCGGACGCTTCGGGTCTTGCTCGCTGCCCTGTCGGGCTTCTGCTCCAGGGGCCTCCCGCTTGAAGCTCTGGAAAGGATGGCGCGCTATAACTTCCTGGATCGCAACTATATCTTCGTGGGTTCCTTGCACCTGCGCATTCAATATCGCGGTAAGGCTGTTGTGTGCTGGACTGTGTTCCAGGAACCGGGCGACGGTTTCTGCCCATCTGAACGAGCCCGCCGCGCAGCAAGTCAACCACTCAACGATCGCGGGGCTCGGCCATTCGAGCGGCAAGCCCTGGGCAGCCGCGATCTCAGCGAACCGCTGCTGCAGAAAGAAGTGCACATCCGCCTCCGTGGCCGAATCGACGCTCTCGCCGACCTGAAGGTGCATGTGGTCGCACACGTCGCGCAGCGCGGGCGGCGGCGGCGCCCTGCTCGTCACCACCAGCTTGAGGCAGGGATGCAGCCCGGCCCACCGCGCGAGCGACTGCAGGAACGCGCGGCGCGGCGCCGACTGCCACGGGGCCGGCCCGCACTCGTCCAGCGCATCGATGACGACGACGGGGAACCGCACGATGAGCGCCTCCTGCGCGGTCAGCACACTCGCCGCGTCCCCCACATCCTTCATCGCCGCGCACCGCAGCGCGGGGCCCTCCCCGCGCGCGCCCGCCGCGTACGCCGCGCACACCCCCGCGAGGCACTTGCGCGCGGGGTCCTCGACGAGGTACTTGAAGTGCTGCTCGATGTCCGGGCGCGCGGGGTCGACGCGCCCGCGCTGCATGTTGCGCGCGATGCGCGCCGCGAAGTCCGGGCGCGCGCGCGCGAGGTCCGCCGCGACGGTGCGCCACACGGCGACGGGGTCGCTCAGGCGCGGGTCGCCGCGCCTGCAGAAGACGGCCGCGCCGAGGCGGCCGACGTCCTCGAGGTGCGCGACGGCCGTGGACGCGAGCACGGACTTGCCCGCGCCCGGCCCGCCGCTGAGCCAGAGCACGTTGCGTGCGGCGTAGTCGTCGAGCCAGGTGTGGATCTCGTCGAGGGCGCACTGGCGCGTGCCGGGCATGCAGGGCGGCACGTAGTAGTGCCTGCGGTCGAGGGGGTTCAGGGCTGCGAGTACGGCATCGTGGGCGGCGGTGCGGGTGGGGGGCTCGTTTGAGGGCGGCCAGTTGATGTTATACTGGTCGCGACCGACGTGGTTGAATGTGCTATCGGGGGCGTAGTGCGAGGGGGCGGGGGCGGACATTAAGGCAAAGCCCATGCATAATGGGGGTCAAACGAGTCGAGACGCAGTTCCCTGATAACTTATATGAGCATGCTGTGGACCCGCCTGCATCCGGTGGCTTTCCTTATTACATCCCGCCCGGAACCGTAACAGCTCAGCATTTATCGCATCATAAAGAGATGGATTAGAAACACAAGACGGCAGAGCAGCATAGGAAAGAAATTGAGAGGGCAGGTCTCGATTTAAAGCAAGGCTTAGTAGCATAGTGTGGAGAGCAGTAGTAAGTAGTACCAGTTCCGTCAACGATCCCTCAAGCTGCCAGCAGTTGCGCTGACAGGTCATCACGTGACACAGAGTGCGCGTTAATCCCCTACTGGCTGTGTAGGATGACCGAATACAGGGCTGTGCGGCCCCGCCATCGGCGGGGCGAGCCGCGAACGAAAACCCCGTCTACGAGACGCGCATAGAGTAGGGGATCGTGGAGGGACGGGCACAGAAACGCAACTACGCTCTGAATGATCCGCGAAAAGATCTAGAGAGCATGTGCATTAGCGACAAGGCATGAGCGGAAAATGCAAGAAACCTTTTGTCCGGGGTCCCGAGGGTAGTAAAGCAAGGCGCGGAGCGCTCTCGTCTCCATAGAACTGTCCCCATAGGACTCTTGGCCAAGGTTGTGGCAGTGAGACCTTGTGGCCATGCTGGGTGGAAAGGGCAGAGCGTCTGCAGAGGCGTGACTCGGCGCTCGCAGATTGGCGCCAGCAGTGCCGCGGCGAGGGAGGTCTCGTGAGTCAGATCGGAGTATACAAGCGAAGGTGAGTGCTGAGAATGCACTGAACGCTGCCTAAGTATACGGCTGAGCGCTAGCAAACAAGCGCCTAAAATGCATATGGATGCGATTCAACTTCTGGTTGCTCCTACTCGAGTACATTGCTTTAGCGTCCAGATTAATTCAGTTCATCCACCGAAATGTCCAGAAACATAACCGTTCCATTGATGAAGGCTATTGGAGGCATGGGGGAAGTGTACGTAGGTACCGGTTTGTCAATGACAGTAGCATAGAGCGAGTGTACACACTATGCAAATGCATGAGCAATTCTGCGCGTGATGCAGGCTGACGAAGCGAAGCGGGTGAGGATGATAGATGCGCATACAACAAGCGTCGTGTCACGTCGTAAATGCGAATGAAATGAACGCAGAACAAAGAACTGGGAAGAACCAGCTCATATTCCCCTGGGTGCGATACTTCTTCGGCTTTGCAGGCACGAGCACGACGGCATCCTTCCACGCCACGCCGTATATAGAGCTGCGCGAAGAGCGGCGTCGTGGGTGGTGCGGGCACCAGGAGCGCTTTTGGGGACGGGTGGGGTGCTGGAGCAAGGTGTCCACGGGCAGGGGTGTATGCGTGTATTTCGGCGTCATCGCCGGGGGGTCAAATGGGATCAGGGTGAGAAAGGATTGGGGGCTGGGAGCGAGAGGCGAACGGCCAACTGTTTGCCTGTGAATCAAGTCGGCGCAGAAGCGCAATTACGCATACAGCACGTCCGGGAGGGGGGTTCGATGGGGTGGAAATTATTCACAGCATCTGCAATTAAGCAGCAATGGGTTCTGCATGCGAGCATCTCGCGAAGTGTAAGGGACTGCGATGGCGGCGTTGGCCGAACATGGGTAGGGTCATGGATTGTCTGGTGTGGCCGATATGGCAGCTGGCTAGCCAGGCTTGTCCGTCCCGCTCAATGTGCGGCTATAATGTGCTGAGGAAATCTGCGAGCCCGCTGCCCGCGCCTGGCTTGCCCTCCTTGGACTTCTCCTTTGCGCGGTTGCGCGCAAGCATTTCCTGCAATCCGGGCTTCTTCTTGCTCCGATCACGAGCTGCACCGCCAGCATTGGCCAATTGTGAAGGCGTTGCACGATCGCGCGGTCTCTGTGAAGGGGGCGGTTGGGGTTCTGCCCGGGCCTCGTTCCGCGCTGTTGGCACGTCCCTTGCAATGGACGCTGGAGCGATCTCGATCGAGGGCAGTGCGGTTGCCGAGGGCAGAACTGCAGCACCCACGTTCTGTCGCCTCTTCACGCGCGGAAACAAAGACGCGTTGCCCCGATCGAGAGGGGTGTTCTCTGCGTGCCCGCACGCCGCGCACGTCGATCGCTTCACGCGTCCCGTCCCCGCGCGCACCAGGCGCACGCGCGGCAGGAAGCCTCCGCACCGCCGGCAGTGGTGCTCGTGTACGCGGCCTCGGGCAGCGTGCAGGGCGGCGAGGTGCGGCGAGATGGGCAGCAAGGCTCGTGCGAGGTCGGCGGAAAAAGACGACATGTCGTCAGGTTGCGTTACTGGGCCCGGGAAACAAAGAGCGTCGTGGCCCGATTAGGAAGGTGCTGACCATGTTCTATAGTGAAAGCTGCAACAATGTCTCACCTCGTACAATGCAGGCTCGCACGAATATATAGCTAGCCTAGGACAGGATGGGGGGCCAACGAACCTCCCCCCATGTCTCACCGCACACACTCTCCTGAGCTGGCTCACCTGCACTCGCCCCCGCGCACCCCGCCCAAGAAGAACCTCAAGGGCATCTCCTGGCTCAGTCGCTCCCACTCCAGCACAAGCGCTGGCTCGTCTTCCAAGCACATCCGCATATCAGAGCCGCGGTTCGCAAATGTACTCGACATGTACGCTGCCCCCCGATCGGGCGTGCTCGGCGAAGGCGCGGTAGTGGTCAAGACGCCCATGGACGCCCTCTCCACCCAATTCTTTCCCGAAGAGGAGGAGACCTGCGTCGAGGAGCTGCCCTCCCCGCCTGCGAGCCCGAAGTTTCCCCCCGTTCCCTTCCAAACAGAGCACACGCCCCAGTCCGCGCCCGAACCCCTCTCCCAAAAGCCCACCGCCGACACCCTGCTGCACGCGCACCCGCGCCTCCCGCGCTTTGCCCCGCTCCTCCTCGGGCCCCCGCCCGCCGCCGGTGCCGACCCCGCGCAGGTCCTCGTCGCGCTCGAGACGGGCACCGCCACGTACCGCACGACGCTCGCCACGCTCACCTCGCGCCCGTCGCACCTCGCAGCCTACCTCGCGACGCTCGTCCCCGCCGAGGCCCCGGACGCGCAGAGCCCGGGCCTCGCGTCGATCTTCCACACGCGCCTCGCCGAGAGCGGGCTGCTCACCCAGGCGAGCGCGAGCGTGCGCGTCTTCCTCGACCGCCCGTCCGAGCCGTAAGTCCCCCCTTCGGATGTTGATGTGCCAGGCTGATTTGTGTGTGCAGATACGAGCACGTCCTGGCGTACCTCCGCACGCCGCCCTCCACGCGCGCACACCCCGCGGGCCTGCCGCGCGCGCTGCACCCCGCGCTGATGGCCCCCGCCGCGCGCACGGCGGCGCTCCTGGCGTTGCGCGACGAGGCGCGCTGGCTTGCGCTCGACGAGCTATACGTGCTCTGCGCCGCGGAGCTCCTCCACGCGGCGCGCGACGCGCCGGTCGCCGTCGCCCTCGAAGAAGCGGCCGTCGAGGACGAGAAGGAGCCCGAGCGGGAGAGCGTCGGGTCGCAGTACTCCGCCGACACCGCCGCCGAGCTCGTCGAGGACGATGAGGACGAGGACGAGGACGACGAGCTGGACTACGTGTCCCCTGTGTCCACCAAGTCCCACGACTCGAGCGTGCGCTCGCGCGACACCGTCGCCGCGATCTACGCGACCTACTCCGACGCCTCGTACCCCCCCTCGCCCCTGCCCCCGCCCGCGGCCCCCGCGCCGTCCCCTTCCCCCGCGGCAACGCCGAAATACGCGCCCGCGCCCCTGCCCGTGATCACCTCGCACCAGCACTCCGCGTCCCACCAGCACTCCGCGTCCCACCAGCACTCCGCGTCCCACCAGCACTCCGCGTCCCACTCGCACTCACACACGAAGGCGCGCCCGGTGCCCGCGCCGACGCTGCGCGGGTCCGCGCCGCCCGCGACGCCGCTCTTCGTGCAGTTCTGCGACGCGGGGCAGGACGCGGCCGTCGTCGTGCCCGCGACGCCGAAGAGCTTCTCGCACCCGCCGCCCGCGCGCCCGCCGCGGGGCCCCAAGCCGGTGCGTGGCCCGCCGGCGCCAGGCTGGATATGAGCCTGGTTTCTGTTTTGGTCTGTTCTGGGTTCTGGGTCCTGGGTTCATACACGACGCATTGTACACGTATTTATCATCATTCCGCTTCGTTTCGTCCTACATTTTTCGCTCACGTCCGTCTGCATCACTCGCATAATACATAGCATATACACTCACTCTCTACTGTCACTGACATACCAGTATCTACGTCTCCTCCCCACATGCCTCTAATAGCCTTCATCAATGGAACGATTGTAACTCTAGACATCATGAGTTGAATTTCACAGCTTAAGTGCCCCGTGGCACGTGATCACCTAACTGCAGGCAAATGATCTGCCAGTTTGCTGCCAGTTCTCTCCTTTGCACCCCCACACGCCCAACATGGCTTCTCCTCGCGCGTCCTTTGCTAGTAGTCAGTCTCCCGCGCACACTCCGCCACTTTGCTAACATCCCGCGCAGCCATGACGCCCCGCAAATCGACCCTCTCGACCGTGCACACGCCCCCCTCCCCGCAGGCAAGTCCCCCCCCTCTCCCCCTTCCATCCCATCCACTGACCACGACCGCGCCAGACCCCGCCGCACCCCGCGGGCTCGCCGACGTCCACGCTCTCCGACGCGCCCGCGTTCTCGTCCTCGCTGTCGATGTCCCTCGGCCCCGGTGCGCTGTCGCTGTCGCTCGCGGGCGCGCCGGCCGCGCGGCGGGTAGTGGTGCGTGCGGACCCGGCGCTCGTGAGCTGTTTCGACCCTGCGGACAAGGAGCTGTATAGTTTGTGGGCACCGGCGGCGTAGGACTGGTCTGCAGAGGCTTGTCGCTTTTCGCGCGCAAGACGCGGCGATACGCGTATTCAGTCGAATCAGTCTTGTCCTGTGCAATCTATGCAGTCACTTTTCAAACGCAGTGCTACTCGCTCCTATTGTTTCTAGCCCGTCAAACGCGCTGAGTCACAGGTCATTCACCTTCGAGGAAGCGCCTACCCCTCCGCGGCAGTGCATCCTACCCTTTTGATTTCATACCGCCGACGCCATGGGTCTTGTGCGATATTATCCAATGCGCATATTACATCTGCGGTTCAGATCTATGCCTTGCAATCGTGGGTTTTCTCACAAATGCGGAAGTTACTTATCTGTGGTATCTTGCTTTGAGATGGAGCCACACTTGTAGGGTAAGAGACCAAGCCAATGCCCAGTGTATGACTATTATGCGTCTACCATCGGGAATCAAACCACGGCCTTCTACAGGGGCTGGGCATATTTGATACCATTTGAGCAGCTGCATCCTATCCGGGCTCAACAATTCAGATGCGTTGCTCTCAGGGGGTGAATTCTGCAGATCTATCTTTATAACGTTGTCACCCTGGCAGCGTAGAAAACGATTGCGATGGGTATGCGGTATACATGCCAGTCTCCTACCCAGCCGTCGTTGAAGGGTTTTAGGGGGGACACAGTATTGTACTTCGCGCAAATGAGAATTATCGATAGAGTGAATTTTGAAATCACATGATATGAAAGGTGACGAAGGTCACAAAACCTTGCGTTCCCTTAGAAATTGGTGCCACAGTTTCGGATAAATCACATGCCCGATCTGCTCAGTCACCACATCAAGCCAGGCGCACTCTTTCGTTAACAGAACTAAGCTATCGGGTTTGAGTAAACAGACAGTAAGCAAGGGTTCTACATATAGGAACAGACAAAACCATCCAAATTCGACTGACGGAAACAGAATCCTGACCGATGGCCAAAACAAACGAGTCAGATGACAAAGACATAATCTGAAAGTTCTGACTACATAATCGGACACCCGTTTTTTCAAACTCGTCTCTCGTATACCCAATCTTAACGCCTTTTATCTGGCTTAAACACATCCGCTTAGAATTCTTCGTCAGTAGTACTATTTGTGCGAGGCGTAAGCCGATTCACATCCCAAACAAATGATGACTTACAAATCACGTTGACTCAGACCGACGATCAAGTCCCCCGACGTGGAACAGTCAATGTTGGCTTTGGCGTATTCCGACACCCTACGCTCGAAAAAATTGGTTTTACCGACGAGGGAAATCATGTCCATGAAATCGAACGGGTTGTCCACGTGATATACTTTCTCGTTGCCCAAGGATACCAACAGACGATCGGCCACAAACTCGATGTACTGGTTCATGAGGGTCGCGTTCATGCCAATCAGAGCAACAGGGAGGGCCTCTTAAAACAATCTTAGTACGATTGACGTCATAAACGGTTTACTTACCTGCGACAAACTGTTGCTCGACTTTTACTCCTTCGCGGATGATAGTGGCAACCACTTTCGGGTGAGGCCTGCAAACCAGCTGACGGAATAACAAGCACGCGAAATCGGTGTGCAAGCCTTCATCCCGGCATATCAATTCGTTGGAAAACGTGAGGCCTGGCATGAGCCCGCGCTTTTTGAGCCAAAAAATGCTCGCGAATGATGATGAAAAGAAAATCCCCTCAACCGCGGCAAATGCTACAAGGCGCTCTGCAAAGGTTGCTTGAGGATTAACTGTCCACTTCATGGCCCACTCAGCCTTCTGGCGAACACAGGGGATGGTTTCGATAGCATTGAAGAGTACGTGCCGTTCGCGACCGTCTTTGATGAGGGTGTCAATCAAGAGGGAGTAGACTTCGGTATGGACATTTTCGATCATGAGCTGAAATCCATAGAAGCATCGAGCTTCTGCGACTTGAATTTCGCTGAGGAAACGCTCTACCAGGTTTTCGTTGACTATGGCATCCGACGCCGCGAAGAATGCGAGCACCGTTGATATGAAGCTGCGTTCTCCATCCGTCAAACGAGTCGTCCATTGTTTAACGTCATCCGATAAGTCCATTTCTTCAGCAGTCCACGAACAAGACTGAGCGAGTTTATAGAAGGTCCATATTTCTGGATAACGGATTGGAAATAAAACCAATCTTTTTGTCGATTTCTCCAACAACGGTTCGGTTGCTTCAAACAGTCAGACACGGATGACATGGACAGCGAACAATTATTCACCGTAATCTCCAGTCAATTCTGCTGGCAAGGCCATGGTGGTCGATCACGGCGGAGAAGTATCAAGACTAGAAACAAGTACAAGTTCGCACTATCAGTGCGCCGGCAGGCTAGGTCGTGACTCACTCCATGAGACGTTAGCCGCACAATTGGCCTCTAAATTGTTTCGGGACAGAGCCCAGTCCGATGCAAGGAACATTCAACATATGACTTCCGGGTCCAATACGGCCAGCCCGGTGCAAGGAACATTCAACGTATGACTTCCGGGTCCAATTTAGCCAGTCACCGCCTCGAATTTGAAATAACACAAGGTTGGAACCCCCCATTATTTTGAGAAACCCAGACCTTTGATATCAATCATCAGCATCATCATCTACTATAAACGACCTCAGGCTTCCAGAATCATTGGAGTCAGAAGACACGTCGGTGTTTGCGGCTGAAGCATTGTCCGGCCTATCATCTCCTTCGGTTGCATCCTGGTTCTCGGCGCGTATCACAGACGAGTCCCCATCGGAGGGATTTTCTCTGTCGGGCCTGGTTTCGACTGACGAAACAACACGCAGTCTTTTTCGCTTCCTTTTTTCTAGTGTGCGTCAGACCTTCACCAATATTATGTGTATGAGTTACAAACCAATCAGTTGGCTGAACCCCTTCTGCTTTGGTCCCTTCGTTGTAAGTGACCTCGGTCCGCGAGGCATGATGTCTAACAGGCCTCCGTTATTAATTACTTGGCATTCAAGGTAAAGATAGATACGCGCTTACTTTCCGAGGATATACCATCTGAATTGGCCTCCTCAGATCCACTTGACTGTTTGTCTTCATTGTCTGAAGTTCCCTCGCTCAATACTACTCTTTTTCGTTTTGCTGAAGCAGGTTGGGAAGGTGGGGGCTCAGAGACAAGTTCGATAATCACGTCGATTTTCCGCTCCATGGCTTCAAGGCGGGCAAGCATTTTTTGCACGGGCGGATTGGACGAGAGAGAGCGACCGCTTGGTACACAGACATCCGATATCGTTTTAAGCTGTTTATAGGTCACGCACGCTTCACTAAAGGGGCATTTCTCGTTTCGGAAAGATCAAGAGTCAACAACGAAATCCTCATCGACATAGCCTTGATACACGTCTTCTTCCCACTTGTAAGCGTGACTTCGCAACAATCGGTAAACCACCGCTGCTGGTAGACCGCCTCGAATGAAAAGCATCCCAATATCCCAAGGCGCGCTCGATCGTGGCTCAGATGAGATTTCGACGTCGATGGCCTCGTGGGGTTTAGTCCTCCTCATGGAGATTGCATACTCTGTGCTTCTCGCGCTTCTGAAACAGTTTATAATGTTGCGATGCGTTTCTTCGACGCTGTAAACAGATTGTGAGTTTCAGTCCATTTGAAACGAAATAGCTCTCACATTTCTCGCTCTCTAAGACACAGGTGCTTCGAACCAAACCGCTGATGACAGTTTACCAATGCCCGGACGTCTGCAGGTCGGACAGTAACATAACTGTGCTCATATGAAGGCAAATCCACAACCCCACATTCGACCATAGTCCAACGCCTTGCACCGATCATGCGCCATGAATTGACCAAAATCGAGTCGTCGTAGACAGGAGGAGAGGTAGACATACCGTCACTGTCCAATTTTATAGTCCAGCAGTGCTCGTCGCCTACTGTCCTGACAAGTCCACCACCGAGAATAGATATTGTTTCGGAAATGTTCAGAGAGTCGTCCATAGCGAAATTGCGTGCAATATACTTGTCCCTTTCTTCAGCAACTGAATGCAGTGGTGTCGTTGTGCCGAAGTTGAGCGGAATGGACGAATGCCGGACAAAGGTGGCATGGGCGTAAAGAGAGACAGCTGTGTGGGCCGCGACTATATTCATGACACAGGCTGAGGAGCGAAGCTCGAGTAAGAAAAGACAAAATGATAAACCCGACGCTCTGCTCACTCGAATGCATATTGATGATAACATGGAATGGGCTATGAGTCGCCACCGTCATGCTCACCACCCTCCAAACTCCATCGGCGCACAACCTCCGAAAGGAAAAAAAACCGTGTATCGTGCCTTTGTTATACAAAAGTCCGCCAAACCCATCGTGGACATCACCGTTGTCTCTCCAGGAGCGACCATCTCCGCATCCACGAGTGAAAGGAATAAGCATAGACGGACTCCAAGGAACAAAACTATATCCTTGAACATCCATGAGATGCTGCCCAACTTCTCTAGCATGCGCGCGGTGGACATATATGTTGAGGTCCGTGTCCGCGTGTGGCATTCTGAGGAAAAAGCGAAGAGCATGAGAACCCGCTATCAGAGTTCCCGTCGTGTCCTGAAGGTCACGAAACCGGGAAGGAAACGGCAGGTAAGGTTGAAGATGCGTGTTTATGTTGAAGTCCAAGACGTAGTAGTCTCTGATCGCGGCATTCGACAGGGATGATGACCGCGCGAAGGCAGCGAGATCCCGTGGCGCCAAAAATTCGAAAACCACCTGATACATAAGGTGGTCTCCAAACACAAGAGAAAAATGTGTAATCCTCTTCTTTTTAGCTGCCATAGTTCGGGTCGTACAGAATAAGTACAGTCAAGCAAGAGCAGCTGAATGTGGCGAGCGTTTCGATATGGGTTTGGTGCTCGCGAATATAACCCATGTCAAAGCTGTAACATAGACCTAGAATCGCCACTCCACGCCCCGCTTCCGGCTTGCAGCAATTAGGGAAGCGTGTCATATGGCCAAAAAGGACAGACCTGACCGGTCCATACGACATTCCACTTGGGGGCGGGCACACGTGTATCACGAATCTGATTGGACGCCAGTCAACGGGTGCGGGTGTGAATGAAACTTGTTTATTCTTTTGTCAAGCCTCATCACCGCTGCCTTCAGGGCGGCCTGCGCACCCGGTCCACCGCACTCGAGATTGAGCCAGAATATATTGGGGCAGGTCTTAGATTCTGAATTACTCTCGCCCTATGTCCGCCTGCAGAACCGCTGAATCAGGTGTGGGAGGTCGCGCCGCAGTCGGACGATCGGGTCAAAGAGTTTCACCTGGAATGTCAGTTCGCGATCATAATGACGACTCCCCCAAAAACCAAATCAGAGTTCTGCGAGGTACAGATGAAAGAATATGCATCGTCACCAAAATCTGACAATTTGCGGGTTAGACCTAGATTGAGAAAAGGTGAATGAAAGCTTAGATTGGTCCTAAAGTTTATAAGATCCAACTCGTCGGGAACGGTCGGGATGCATCACAGCCACCACTTTGGAACCCCAAAACCTCGGCGCGCGTGCAACAGCGGCTCCCAAATGGATAGTCCAACAGATTGCTGCGAACAGGTACGCCAAGATCGGTCGCTTGAACACTGTTCGAGTAGATGGATGGACCGATTTATCCCATTTTATATTTCCAGAACCAAGCTGCGACATGATACACAAGTATTTGCTCCAACATCCGCCTGAGAAGCGCCAACACTACACAGTCACTGGCCACGTCTTATGAGTGTCAACAAGTGGTCGTTTCTGAATAGGGTGAGATTGCATCATGCAAGGCAGCATGCTCACTCACTCTGTCCCCATCACATAAGAATCAGATATGTCTGGCCACGCCGGTGGTGATACAACAGAGTCATCCATCATGCGTCGCAACACGGTTGCCCAGACCGCGCGAATGGACTCGGATGGACAGATGTAGTTGTATTTCAGCAATGGCGAGGTCAAAACCGAATATGCGGGGGTCAGTCGGTCACGATGAACCACCATGGTCCACCCATTGTTAAATACAAGGTCCGGCATCAAGCGAGGGGAAGAGTCGGGCGTTGACTTCCACGGCATGATTCCATCGGTGTGGAGGGGTAATGTCCAGCAGAACTCGTCTCCAACATAACGATGGACGCCTATGAAAAAAGCGAGCCTAGAATCAGCTCGTTCCGACCATGGAATATCAAATTTTCCTCGGGCTCAATATTTGTCGACGGCAGTGGTAGCTTCCGTTTCTGCTCTTGCGATCTCTGACGGAAACAGAGAGAACGGTATGACGTGGCATCGCTGGTTGGTAGAAAGCTCGAATGTAGCGCGAGGGTACATCGCGACCGCATAGTCCCAAGCGATGATGTTCATTACACACGCTGATGACTGTCAGTTCTGGATAGTCGACGAGAGATAGCAAACATACTAGAGTGAAACCTCATCACAGTCTCGAAGCAAGACGTGATAGTCAGAATCAGCTGCAAATGGAGTCGGCGACCGTCGAGGTCCAGCTTGGTGAACCTGAGTACATCGTGAATAGCTCCTGCTGAATACAAAGTCTCCCGCGCCTCGATTTCATCCACCATGAACTCCTCCGTGTCCCGCGTTCCCGTAGGCGGTAGCGTTGAATCGTTCCCCCCAAGATACACGTACCCTTCCAAGGTCATGAGGTGAATCCCGACTTCGATACCATGCGCCGAGTGGACATACAAGTCCAGATCCGACTCCTCGTAAAACGTTCGATCCAGAAATTGTAAGGCGTTGGATCCAGAAATCAAAGATCCAGTACGGGCCTGGAGATTCCTGAACCCGATGGGATCGAGGAAAAATCGACTGAGGTGTGTGTTAATAGCGAAGGCCTTGGCCCTCCATGACTGGACGCTGTTATACGCCGCCTGGCACGTGCGAGAAAACTTGATGAGCGCCGCCGGAGAGCATGCGGGAAAGAATAGGGTATACACGGGGAGTTGTCCATAGAAAAATGCGGCCAACTCGGGTTGCTCGCAACTTTTCATAGACCATTCATGCGACGACATCATAGAGCGGTGAGGAAAGTTTGAGGAAGGCGGCATTGCAGTATAAGAAACTGAGGGCGTCAAAGGCGGTCCACCGAAACATCCTTCTTCAACGGTCATATACAGATACCATTGGAGTATTTCGCCAAGGCACCAATCGCAAGGCAACAATTTTGGTCTCACAAGTCTTCAATAACACGATCGAACGGGATCTCTCGTGTGAGATGTGATCACATCGACAATGTCATTTGATTTCACATCTTGAAAGGACAATCCAAACCGTAATGCCTGACTTCCCCGTCAATGTTGCGTCCAAATGCCCCTTCACAGGAGTAACAAACTGACGAGTTATGGATTAGCGTTCTAAGGACACGAAAACTTCTGGGAGTGAAGCCTACCGGATCTGTAATGACTATCAAACCATATAAACTCTTCGCTATCACCTTCGACCTCATCGCGCTCGGGTTCTTCAGGCACGTCGGTGTTATTTTCGTCTTCCACGGAAATTTGGATTCTCGCGGAAGTCATACTTGACGAATCGAAACTCAGGCAAAGTTTTGATGCGCCTGCCCGCATTCCGTAGCCCCTGATTTGGTTTTTGGGGCAGATGACTGTCGTCCAATCAAGTGTCATCTTCTGCAAAAGGGTATAGTCGGGGATTAACGAATATAATAGTCGATTTATTCCGGCCAATCACCTTATGATCTGTGCAATCTGTGATGAAAGGTCTCACTGACAAAAGGTCAGAGATAGGCGACGTTTCAGTCATCGGTCGTTCGAGAACATCCACGTGACCAGGTGAGTGCAGAAAGTCGAATGTCAGCAGCGAGGGTGAGCGACATTCGATGATGAGACATAGGACAACGGGAGACGATGGCCCCCCACAGAGTACACCATAGGGAAATTCAGAAGACGGCCAAAAAGCTCGCATAGCGTTCCTGCCTTGTGAGAGGGGAGAAGATGGTAAGCATAAACAGCCAGAAGACAACTCAGCCACGGTTAAAGTGTTCCTGATTAGGGCGAACCTATGTGCTCCAGACCCCACACCACGAACCAGGGGCACCTATAACCGCATCCCTTCATGCCCCCGATCTTTGTACAGGTCACGTTAGCATGTCAGGGCTTCAAGGATAGCGACAATACGTGGTTTCACCATCATATAGCAGCGTATCCAATGATAATCTATTGTTCTCCAGCCAAAACCGAAAGGCCAGGGTAAACACAAAACCGAACACCCAATTTCGTACCTGAATCGCACATTAGTCACAAGATTCGACACGATCGAAAGACAAAGTAGCTCAGATTTGACATGCAGGTGACTCCACTCAGAAGAACTACTCACTTGCGGGAAGTTTGGTAAGAGTTTGAGACATCAAATGGCACAACAAAAGAAAGCTTTCGATCTCTAGATGTCGATCAGGAACGGACAGTCTTCGTCGGTCGGGAACTCCAAAACTGTCTGAGAAGCCAGACGGGCAGTAATTGAAATCAAACACGTGCAAGAGTTCACGTCCGAAAGTGAGCCATCCAAGGCGCATCGGTTTCAGAAAAAGAAGTTATGCGAAGATAGATGATGTAGTTCAACCATGGACGTTGGCAGCAACTGAGTCCGATCACGAAATTCCCAAGTCCTCGGAAGTAATTGCAATCACACTCGCGGTCGGTAAACACCATGTTATATTCACTCCCGTAAACTTGTGGCAGCTTCTAACTAAGCTGGACGCTAGACATTCGACTCTGACGCCTAACGGAATTGTCAATACCGTCAGCTCGAGGTACTAATCATAAAATCGTTTCAAATCGGAATCAAACAACCATCATACATTCTCGTCATCACTGCATCTCACAGCCAAAGCAGTTTGCTTCTTATCGTCATCCTCCAGCGTCGCACATCCTTCAGCCCCCACTTTCACTAGTCTCATGTCAACGTGCATTGACCATTTCTCCCCAGCGGCTGAACGCGCGATAACCCTCGTGCAAAAGTCATGAACAGTATCCCATACTCCAGACGGAGGAAAATAAGTCAACCGTGCGACGCATGGGACGACTAGGGCGCGTACTTCCACCAAAGAAATGGCAACCGGGGCACCCGACAACAGACACCAGCAGGTGACGATATCTTTGCTTTTCCCGGGTGGCCTCGTAGCGACAACATTGTATCCGTCAGGCCGAAAGGTGATTGTCCAGCAATGACTGTCGCCAACCTCTCTATCGACGGCGAACATAAATTCCATCTGAACCGCACCAGAGCGGCTTAGTGGGAAACCCCGACCACTATATTTTGAAATGGCAGCCGACGTCTGGACAGGTAAGTCTTTGCCGTTGCAGTCAAGGCGATGGTTGACGCGATACTTAAATGTGGCAGCAGCGTGCAAACTGACAGCTTGTCCTGCCATTATTATGTTCTGAACGCAGGCTACGACAACGGTGAGAGTCACATCAACTTGATCAGTTGACCACGTACTGGAGTGAAAGTTCAGAACCGCATGGAGAGCGCTACGTGTCGTAAAAAACAAGATAATCTTGTGACGTCGGAGTTGACGATCGACCGTATGAAGCGACAATATACCCCATACAGATCTCCTGCAGTACGACCGCCTTCGGCCAGTTATGAACCGAGACCTGTCAATTGGTTCATCTCCGTCCCCCAACGTTCGACTCTGGACGCAGTCGATGGAAAACCCTTGAACATGTATCAAGTGATGAAGCACGTCTGTCTCGTACAGTGGATTGACGAACACATCGAGGCCAACTTCGTGGCATCCTCCAGTGGTGAGCCTTGTTCTATCAAAAAATTGCAAAGCTCCTGACCCCGAAACAATGGAGCCGGTAGCGGCCATCATGGCTCGAAACTGCGACGGTTCGGGAAGGTATGTACGAAGGTAGTCGTTGATATTGTACGCTCCAATAGACCACAATCTAACGGCGTGTTGGGCTGTCCAACAGGTTTTTCCCAGCGATATCACGTCCACAGGGTCGCTGGCGTCGAGCAGCGAGTCAGGGGCTTGGGTCAAGACATAGAGCATGAACCGTTGTGGAAAGAACATTTCTGAATTTGTGGAAGCAAATATATCAAGCTAGACTTGGAGGCGTGAAATGGTCAAAAGCGAAGTCAGAGAAATAGAAAGTGTAATGTTATATCACGTTCAGACCCATCACACTCACTTGCTACGCAGGCCAACATTTCCTATCGAACACTTGCTCCATCACTGCCCTTCCTACCACATTTAGCAATCCGACATCTGACACGCACAACCCATCTGAAACTGGACCGCCGTCAATTGCGCATTACAGAAAAATACCCCTGACGCCGTACTACTGGCATATCAGCCGACACAATCTAGATTCAGGCTCAAAGGACACCCCGATTTCTGCCACGTTTCCCAGTATGGTTCTCGACGTGTAAACAATTGTCGGGAGCAGCCCTGGTCTCAGATTATGGGTCTGAGAGAAACGGGGTACGCAGATACGAACTGGTCATCTGCTTCCTGCCTACCAGTCCTCCACCTCATGTGATAATCAACATGAAACATCACTATGTCGAACTGCTTTCACACACAATAAGACCAAGCAGCGACTCACGAACAGCAAAGGTCCTGCCTACTGAGTTCGTTACATTGATTATCATGCCGCCAATTAAAACATTCCGAGTGAGCGCAATACGCCTTTCTTGTGCGATAAGCCGACTAATACAAGCCAAAGCCATTCGAAGTTATAGCGTTAAAATCAGACAGCGGGGGGCTTCTCATGCCAGTTCTGGTCAACACTTGGCACAAAACAGCAGCCTCCTATTTCGACACGCCTCACCTCGAAAATATATTCCCCGACCCGATAGTGATTTCGATGGTCTCTGTCAACGTGGGAGGCAACACCTTTGACGTCTACGTATCCCACCCAGAAGAAAATGTGACGAAGAGGAACAGCACCGTGCTTGTCATCAAGAGACGATGGGCAACCTGTCCGAGCAGTATGATTGAAGGAGACCAGGCACAAGTCGTGGTGGCAATTAACAGGTATACTTTGCGCGTGGCCGACATCGTCTACAAATTTTCTGATTAAAGATACAAAGGTGCTTCGCTAAGATAGAATCAAGGAGTATTTTTGATTCTGACATCCCAATGGTCTGTCCCGATTATCGGATAACTACAGTAAGCATCTTATGTTCTTACTACACTCAACTCAAATAAACCACCCCCTGTTTCAGAGAGTGGTCGTTAGAGGGTATTCTATAACATTCCCACAAGACCGCCCCACGAGACCAATCAGCGTTCACTGCGATCTCTATCACATTAACAACGGGATCGTAATTCCTTCCCTAAGGCCTCTGATGAGGGAACATTTTCCGATTCTGATGAAAAAGCATACTGTCAGAGCGGGCACGCCATTCACTCACAACTACTCAGAAACCCACTTCGACATCTTCTACACCCGCTGCATTCAACAAGACAGATCGATAACTACAGACGCAATATTCCTGCACAAGGTTGAGAAGCGATATATAAACATCATCCCACTGGTTTCCATTAACGAGCTCATCAGCGCGATTGGATGGTAAGCATATCAACACGAAATGATTTTTTTGAGCAAGCCATCGCTGACCGAGTATGAAAGGTTCCGCTCAGTGCTCAGAGTTCCCAGCAACTTCGATTACTAAACTGGTGTATGTAGTAGTACGCATATATTCCATTTCGGTAGATACTATATCGAAAGTGGTCAGATCAACGAATGGCTGTTAAATTCAGGAAGAACAGGCCATCTGGTGATTAGACGGCTAACGGACAAAGAGTGGCTGATTGCAACAACGATACTAATCAGAATCTCAAGAAAACCCATTCGAACTTCGGATTCGTGCTAATGTACAATTTCAAAACAGCCTATCTCCCGAAAACATGATGTCGGTCCCCTCATATCGTACAAAACTCGCGTCTTCTTCTTTATCCATCAACACCTATTCTCCGTTGCGCGAACTTCGTGATGCGCGCTGCTAAAGTCGTGTAAATATGGTTCAATCATCAGACAGTGTACTCACCTTTTTCTCCGCAGCCTTTGGTTTCACAATCTTATACTATATCAGCACATTTCACTGCGGTAGACGAACCAAAATACAACTTACAGTAGCCGACGAGTCTACGGCCACCCCAACAGAAGACTGTCCGGCCGGATTAGCAGGGAAAACGTGGGGAGCCTGAGGAACGGCAGCCGTCCCCACTGCCGCGCTTCCTTCGTCAGCAATGGCCGCCACAGGTGCGGCAACCAATGCTTCTCCAGGAACAGACGAAACCTGCGCAGACCCACCGACAGAGAGATCCTTCGAGGCAGCAGCTGATTTATCCGGCTGAGATGACGAAGGTACAACGGCAACAGATACGTCAACAGTTGCTTCGGGCAATTGCATCAGTGGAGCACCCGCATTTTCCTTAGGGCCTCTCGCCACGTCATCACCAGCAGAACTGGTCGCCTCTGGCGACACGACAGAAGCCTCGGCCGGTAGTGCTTCGACGAAGATTAAGTCATAGGTCAAACATGCACAACAATGTCAGACTCACTTGTTTTTCCAACGTCGGGTGCCGACATGCCTGCAATATGCGACGAAGAAGCTGCAGGAGGAGCCCCTACGCTGGTCGTCAGTTGATTGAGTACAGACGCCGTAACGGTTGGGACGTTAGTGGTCGAAATCTACTAATACGTCAACAAACTGTAGTACCACTGAGCAAGGACGTACACTTGGTTTGTCAGGCTGAATATTGCTAGAAGAAGACGCCGACGCCGAGGCCCCTGCCACCGTTTTGAGCGCTTTACTGGTAGGCGGTTGGGTCGGTCCGTCAAATGGGTTCCTTCGCTTATTGTACCCGCCATCCACCAGCCGCGGCACCCCGGCCTTGAGCCAAATAACCTGCTCCAACCCTGCTGTGAACGTGTCACTGTTGCCTCCTCGGAACCAGTAATGTTTGAAAGTGAAGTGGCATTCGACCAAGGATCCGGGTAAGATGGTCTCTACATTGTCAGGCGTGACATATGCTCCTTCGCGAGTGAATAGACGGAGAGGTGTTACGGCGTAATCGCCTATCAAGTCATGATATTTTCTCTGCAAATTTTGAGGCATATATTTGGCGTAAGAGCGAGTAGTCTCGTCCAACTGGTTGCCGTCTTCAGGATCTTGGAACGTAATGTTAGCGAGAGAGCCCCTGCCAACATAGCGAGTTGCCTGACCTTCCATAGTTCCAGTAGAACCATCCGAGTCAAATGCATCGGCGGGAGGGGTAGTCGATATGAGAGACTCAAGAAGGACAGCGCCATCAACGGCGTAGTTCCCCTTCGGCGCGAATCTGGGTACATTGTCAATTGTCTTGAGTCCAACGACCTGACATTAGCTACCATTGACATGCGAACAAATGCACAGCTCACTCTGTCTCTCCTCTCGAAAATGCCTTGACTGAAACGCATGTCGCTCTTATCGATGATGAAATGTTCGTGCTTCTCAGTCTTCCCGACGTCTTTCTGCAAGAGTGTCATGATCTTTACAGCCTTGTCGTACTCCTTGGCCATGACCGGCTCGTCAGGCCTGCTGATAGAAAACTGATACTTCGCCTTGTCGAATGTTCCGAAGGTGACTTCCCCTGCAAAAGTGCCTGCAGGGCCGCAGCGCATCTTGGTGGCGTTGACCTTCCCGACAACAATGAGCACAGCGATACGTTTCGTGGTCTTATCGACTAAGACGTCCGCGTTGTCCATCCTGGTCCATCCGATGCAAGAAATGAAAGACGGTCGATTGACGTAATGTTTGAGGTGCACAAGGTAGTCATCGAGATGTTTAACTAGATTCAATGGAGCTGATTTCGATGATGTCGAAGAAGTGGCGTCTGTCGACATGTCGCTGGAGTTGGTAGAACGAAAGGAGAATCAATGGGGGGTTGTTGAATGTATATGGTACGCGCTTCTCAGATTTACAGGTTCACGCAGCACCCCCCGAAAAATCACAAGGCATCCATTTTCAGATCGTTCGCAAGTTGAGATTGGACCTTGGGTGCCTGGAAGCATTTTGGGGTTAAGAAAATGGACAGTTCGTGTCTATTGACTGGTCTCACTTATAGGACCCGCAGGCACAGATCAGATGTTGAATCGCTTCAAAATTGTCCATAGGACCCGACATTTCAGCCAGGTGGCGTCGGGTGTTCAGTGTAATTGAAAGGTCATCAGACGAAACGCGAACGGCGCAATGCGGCCAAGGGTGCCGATAGCTCACCTAACCGATTTTATTTTATTTTCCCATTCCAATTGCCCACTCTGGAAACATAAGAAGTCAGACCGCCTACCCGCAACTTCTCTATGCATGTCCTCTGCTGATTTGGTTTTCGTCGACGGTACATCTATCGAAAGCGCGCTACGAAGCCTATCCAAAGCAGACATCATAAAAGCTGGTGAGCCCACACCTTTCGGAAGGAACGATAGGCGGAATCGGACGCATCTTCTCCGCACCGTGTCACAGCTGGATCCAGAAGTTCAACAAAAAATTAGGAACGCAGCAGCAAGCGACTCACACACAAAATCTGCTTGGCGCAGAGGAACAGTCACTGTCAAGACAACACACACAAACGGTCCTGTTGCAAAAACAGTCATGCAGCGCCAAAACAGCAACCCTGACAACACAGGTGACCAGTCAGCCTCGACCATCACGGACAGAGCGAAACGAGGCGCACCATCTTCATATCCCACTCAAGAGGAACGACGTACCCGTCCACGCGTAGAGGGATCAAGATCACCTACACCCATCACAGTAAGCCGCATCTAATGATATTTCTGAATCGGTTCGAACATCTCACCTACAGTTTTTGAATCAGCCAACTTCAGAAGCAACACTCGAAGTCGATCAGCTCATGAGTGACGGCGAAATACCATCACAGTTCATGAAAGTGCAATCCACTGCCGTTGTACGCGACTGCATATCCCGTTTCATAGACCGAACTTCAAATGCCGCGTTCGTGATGGCCACATGTGTAGTATGTGCCAGACAGCTCGAGAAATCACAGACCAGTATGGTGGCCTTGGACGACATGCCGCACCCAGAACTTCTGCGGCCTCACGAATTTCATCGCGACCACGTATTGATCAAGAAAATGCTGCTGCACAACGCTGCCGTCACTGGAACACAAGACAATCTCAAAGGTCCTATATGTAACGATTGCATGAGGGAATTGAAGAAATCGAAAATGCCTCCACTGTCTCTCGCAAACGGCATGTGGATTGGAGACGTACCCTTCGAACTAGCGGCGTTGACCATCCCAGAAAGAATTCTTATCGCCATTCACTTCCCCGTGGCGCTGATAGTCAAGCTGTACCCCAAGAAAAAAGGAGGCAAATACCTCAACATGGGCCTTCGCGGCAACGTTTCGACCTATAGGTTGGACACTCAGCAGATCGCGGAGATGATCAACACGAACCTACTGCCACATCCGACCAGGTTACTAGCATCCACGATCGGTGTAACCTTTGTAGGGCCGAACAACATTCAGGAAAAGTCTCTTCCCGGCTTTCTAGTTGTCAGAAGAAACCGTATCCAATCGGCGCTCGAGTGGCTAGTCGCAAACAACCCTTTGTACAAAAGGTACGAAATTTCATCGGAACGTCTCGTGGCAATAGCCGAAGCCGGAATTCCGACCGAAATATCAACCGCAACACGATATTCTGCCGACGTGGATGGTCTGGAAACAGAGCACAACGGCTATGTTCCAGATGACAACAATGAACCAGACGGGCCTGAATACATAACAAATGAAGATTTCACCGACCTTACCGCTACCGCAGGAGGTGAGACATGCTTTTCTGCAACAGTATGGCAAAATTTGACCATGCGGTAAGGGGTGTTCCCTATGGGATGGGACGACGACGACGACGATGGAGAACTAATCGATTACACCAGTCAGGAATACGGTGAGTGACAGGAAATTCAACCTGCTCACTCGCGATCTTACACCCAATCAGATCCAACTGTAATTCCACTCCATGCTCTGGGAGTGGTCGACGCTGGAGCGACCGACATGGGAGATAATGAAATCTTAGCCAACGCTCTGGCAAATACCGGATCTATCGACATAAACTCAGCATTCGCCGTTCGGAGGGGGGGATCGTTTGTGAATGAATATCCGCGGGTTGACGAAACTGGCTCTCGCACAGTGGGTGGTCCTGAAAATCCAAGCCACATGCTCGGAGCGTATCCTTGGCTGTGGCCAAGGGCAACGGGGGGGCTCGAAACGAAGCGGCCGATTGAAGTGTCGTACCAAGCCCACGTGAGGAGCCTTCTCCAACAGCCCGACAAAGGGTTTCGAAAAGACAATTCGTTCATGTTCCAGGCTTTCGGCGTTCTTCAAAAGCGACAAGTTAGCCATGCCGCCTCTCTCCAGGTCAAACGCAAGGACTTCATTAAAAACCAAGTCGCATTTCGTGCGCTCAAACCGAAAGACCTTTTACGTGCTGCAGCGGAAGAAACTCGCAAAGCGCCATTCTCAAACCCCATAATCCGTTCTTTGCGAGGACAGCTGACCGCACTCCGCGCAAAAGTCATGGGAACGGACGAGTCTAGACTGAAGGTGCGAGGCGAAATGAAAGGCGTGACAGCCATTTACGGCCCTCCTTCGCTGTGGATAACAATCAACCCTTCCGATACTGGAGACCCAATTGCACAAGTTCTGGCCGGAGAAGACATCAACTTGGACGACTTCGACAAGAATTCCGGCCCTAACAGCAACGATCGATCTTTGAATATCACGGGAGACCCATACGCCGCTGCCAAGTTCTTCCACCATATCGTCAATTCGGTACTGGAAGAGCTTTTCGGAGTCAAGAAGGGGTCCGGAAACTCAGGTCAGGTTCAAAGGCGAGAAGGAATATTTGGAAAAATGGCAGCGTACGTGGGAACCGTGGAAGCCCAAGGGCGGGGCACGCTACACCTACATCTAGTTGGGTGGCTCCAGGGCGCTCCAACTGCGGAAAAAATGAAGGAGGCTCTAAAAAGCGCTTCCTTCCGTGAAAGAGTTGCCGACTTCATTGGCGCCAACATTTGCGCAGACATTCACGGAGCAACAGCAAAGCAAATAGCTCAAATGCCACGCGCGAGAGCAGTAGCTTACAGCCGGCCAGCTGATCCTCGGAAGCCTGGCTACGAACAGAAAGCAGCCGAAGCAGAATCAGCCATAGCAAGATCCGTGCAGCTTCATCAATGCGCCCCCAATCAGTGCCTAGTATCCAGAGGAGGGCGTATAGTCTGCAAGAGGAAAGCGCCGTGGGACCTATCCCCCGTAAACTATATCGACGAAGATGGGTCATGGGGGCCCAAACGAGTATGCCATTACTTGAACAGCTGGAACCCAGCGATTATACAGTGCGTGCGCGCGAATCAAGACATCAAGCTCATCACAAACGGAGCCGAAACCCAAGATATCTCGTTCTACATATCCCTGTATGTTGCCAAACATCAGTCGAGGTCGTCTAACGTCTCGGCGTTATTGGCTAAAAAACTCGCTTTCCACAGAGAGAACGAGAAACGAAATATTGATATTCAAGACCTGAATAAGAAACTACTGTCTCGCAGTGCCAACACGCTTTCACGCGAGCAAGAATTTTCCGCACCAGAAGTCGTCAGTTACCTCATGGGATGGGGAGACAGATTCTTGTCCCACAAGTTCGTTAGCATATATCTTCATGACACCCTCAACGCAATCCGCCGAGTTCATGGAGATTTTAGGTATGCTCATTTATCAAATTTCACGCGCACTGACTAAGTCGAAGCACTTCAGAGCACCGCAATCAGAAACCGCCGCCCCGTCTTCTGACGATGATATGGTCACTCTTATCCCGGGCGAAGGGGGCTTATTGATTCGCGATGATCTCAAGGATTATGCAGACCGAGGAGAGCGGCTGGAGGGGACGAACATGCTTGACTTCATGTTGACGACGTACGAAGGCAGGATGCTACCGGTGATCACCACGCCGGAGGGAAGCAACAACCCTCCAGGGAGACCACCAAGCGACAGAGTTCCTTATATGCCCAACACTGGCCACGGTGACGCATGTCGTGTTATTCGTGGTTCGACTGCGGAAATGCTGCCTCACTTCGTGGGCGAGCAGATCCCAGACAGGTCAAACGGAGAATCAATCAGCTTATACAAGGCTTGCACGCTGGCACTGCTATCCCCCTGGAGGAACCTCGAGGAGCTAGTGAAATTAGGAGATGGTCTCGATGCCAAGTACGACGCGCTCACAAACCAAAACGAACGAATTTCAGACATCATCGAAAATCTGCAATACCCGCATGAATGCTACAAGAGCGCAGAGAAGAAAAGGAAGAATTCGTCCTCTGAAGCCTACATGGACGTCGATGTCGAAATCGAAGAGCAAGCCGACGTCCCAGTTCACGGAGGACTGGTAGACCAATTTGATGATCCGCCGACGCTCGAACAAATTGAGGACAATATCCAACGAGGAGAATACTCGCAAGATGACGCACTATTTGCCGAGGTCGCAATGTCCATTGCATACGACATGGGTCTATTTCGAGAAGAGAGCATACCGACAGTCCTTCGACAGGGGTGCGCTCGCGCGACTGCTAGGGAGATGAGCGACTATCCCAATCTCGCGAAAATGGTACAAGCGTGGAGCAAAACATCAAACCCGACCAACAACGAACCTGAAGCGCACTCTCGCAACACGCGAGCACTTCTCTCTCCAGAGCCCGTTTTACCGGGTGTAGATGCAATGAAAAATGGTGGCCTCTCACCCAGTCGACAAAAACCTCTGAACGAAGAACAACGGAGGGCGCACGATATCATCATCAATCATTTGAAGTGCTCGCTGGCAGGCGGGAAACCCAGGCAGACGTTGATGCTCGTGATGGGTCCAGCGGGGACAGGCAAATCACGGTTTTTAGAAGCTGTCACGGAGTCGTTTGAAGAACTCGGCAAGCCTGAACTTTTAGGGAAGACGGCGATGTCCAGAGTCGCGGCCAGTCTAATAGGCGGTTCAACCCTACATTCATTCGCAGGTCTGCCAGTTCAAAAAGTGCCCCAAAACGATGTGTGGCCAGACAAGAGTTCACAGAACATCAAAGACCGACGAGCGACCAACCTGCGAAACAAAGAATGGTTGGCTCTGGACGAAGTAGGAATGTGCACACACGACATTATGACGCTGCTGTCTCAAGTATGCGGAAAGTCACGCGCAGACGATAGTGCAGCGACCTCCGCAAGTCCATTCGGTGGACTCAATGTCGTGATTATGGGAGATTTTCATCAATTTCCTCCAGTAGGCAATCCGAAGTCAGCACTGTACTGTCCACCATCAGCACGCACAACTTCATCCGTCGGAAGAGCAATCTACGAACAGTTCGATACTGTAATCAATCTTACAGAACAAAATCGCGTTCGGGATGAAGGATGGCAACAAATATTGCAAAGGATACGGGGTAAGCAAACAGAATTACAATGAACTATCGAACTTACGCATGGATGACAGAGGGCGACTGTACCGAAGATGACATAGCGGAACTTGAGAAACTCGTTATATCCCAGAGCGCCAACAACATTCCAGATCTTGACGCAGATCCTTGGTGCGACACCGTCCTGGTGACCCCTCGAAACGCCGTTCGCGAAGCTTGGAACAAAGCAGCATTACGCAAGCACTGCAGGCGGACAGGGAATATACTTTACGAAGTTCCAGCCGAGGATGGAGTGGGGAGTCCTCCCAGAGAGTGCGATATTTGGGAACAGGAAGCGATTTCCAAGACAAAGCAAGACAAAACAGGCCGTCTCCCGCATCGCGTCGAAGTCGCAGTCGGAATGAAAGCAATGGTCACCTTCAATACCGCCACAGAAGCAGATCTGGCAAACGGATCACGAGGGACAATAGACAGCATAGTGTTGGACCCTCGTGAGCCACCGACCGCAGCCGGAGAAAGAATAGGTCATGTTCGGCTCAAATACCCCCCAGCCATGATATTATTTCGGCCACTCCAAGCCAGTGTCGTGAAATTTCCTGGCATTCCTGAAGGAGTCGTTCCAGTGTTTCCTACGGAGGTAAACTTCAAGGTCAAACATCACGGGACCCAGAGCACAACAGTCAAAAGACGGCAGTTCGCCCTCGTGGTAGCCTACGCATTCACTGACCACAAGGCTCAGGGTCAAACGCTGGAGACCGCATTTATCGACATCGGGCCGACTAAAAGATTCCCCGTGGACCCGTTCGCAGCATATGTCGCCTTGTCCAGAGGTCGCGGACGTGACTCAATTCGCCTCCTGCGCAAATTCGATCATGGTATATTTACCAGGCACCCGTCAGAGCACCTGAGAGTGGAAGACCAGCGGCTTATGAAGCTGGCAGAAGACACAAAAGAAAGATTCCAGGCAGGATACTACGACTTTACGCTCTAAACCCTATTTCCCCCCTCTCTACAAACCCAACTATGTACTCGTATCTATGTATGTTCTTTCTGTCATTCCGAAATATAGTCATCCTCACCCCACGAATACAACGGTTAACATGAACGGCGAACCGTCCGATAAATCTCACCACGTGACAGCAGGACATTAGCTGACCGGCGCTTCACCAACTCACACACCAATCTTAAACCCTATCCACCACCTGCAATTAAATCTTCGCAATCGCAGCAGATATTAAACGACAACCACGAACCACTCGGTGTACGCTTCAAAATTATGCAAAACGCTGGAATGCTGGTACTTCCCATTATTAAACAGCTGGCACAACACGAAAAACCGACAACAATTGACCTGAACCGGTTACACAACGCCAAAGCAGGGCGGTGCACCTGGCCAAGCTGTGATGCGGATACCTCACTTGCTTTCAAGCGATGCGATAAGCACCGGCAAGCTGCACGCGAGTACAAGAAAAGGAGTCGCGCAATGGACCCGCATTGTTCACCTCAACCTGAAGAGCGGATCTCTTGCGCGTTTTCACCAGCTCAATGGCCGAAGTCTCCCCCCCTAGATCATCTAAAATCTGCGGAAGCTCTCAAACATTCGATGTCATCAACAGTTAATTTTCCCGACACAATCCCTTTCGACGAAGCCACCATCCTGCCATCTCAAGGAGGCAAAGGAGCACACGAAACCATGAACAGCGTGGTTTCCGAGCTGAGAGAGTTATCGAAATCCATTCAATTTGAGCTGGCGGGGTAAGCCATCGTCTCTAATCCACGATAATTCTGACGAGTTCCCCAGAGTACCCTTTGTTTGCATCGAAAACGATATCGCGTCCACACGAGAGTATCGATGCACGAAACTCAATCAGAAGACAAGCAATCCAGCTGATTGCATTGTTAAAATTCACGTAGCGGACCTGTGTAAGGATTGCGCCGTAAGGGTACAAATTCGGCACACGCAGAGAGCCTTCAAACGTGACTGTAAGTAGATCCCCAATACCGAAAGCTATCTATAATCTTGATGGAACCTTAGCAGAGCAATCGTCGTTCCGAAGAGCTCCGCTTGGCATGTAGTTCATCTCAAACAGTCGCCACTCAAGCAGCCATAAGCAGAAACCGAACGGAGCTCCATCAACCATTTCTCTTTTGAAGCATTCATGTATTCACATTGTCGAGGAAGCAGTCGTCGTAGTACTAGTAGCGAGCTAATGCCGGAGCTGGCCGGAAGCATTACCTAATATGACAGATCTCTCACGGTGGCACGACGTGAGACCAATTTGAAATAATTTCCAGAGCCAGACCTTGCTAAAACGCAAGGTGATCATTCCAAATCAAGAAATACTAGTTCCGAACTTCAATCCCCCCAAACCCTTCAAGACGACTGGAGGAAAATGTACGCCACATTTGAAAATACAATGGTAAACAACCGCGCCGGCTCTGCGCGTCGCCTGCCCCCTAAGCCTATTATAATAAATCTCCACCCCCTAAGCCTCGCGATGCACCCCCCGACCCCTAATGAGCTCCCATCTATTGCCGAGATCCGCCGGCTCACACAGGAGAAGCTCGGCCATCGACCATGTTTATGGCAAGTCCGAGTGGTTGAAGGCATCCTGAAGCATGACAAGGACATTATTGCGGTGGCTGCAACAGGATCTGGCAAGACACTCACCTTTTGGATGCCCCTTTTATTCCGGGAGGAGGGCATTCAAATTCTATTAACCCCAATCAATTGCCTCGGCAAACAGAACATAGACAGCTTGGCCAGCTTGCCGGAGGGGATTAAGGGGATCACCGTGACCGCAAAAAACGCGACTAAAGAGACTTTCGAGGTGAGTAATAAACCTCGAGAGTTAAGTAAATTAACTAACCTTGATGTAGGACATAAAAAACCTAAAATATCGCGTCATAGTAACCAATATCGAGATTTTCGACAAGGTTGGCGGTTACTTTGACAAGTTATGGAAGCATGAGCCTTTCGCTTCAAAGGTAATTAGCATTATTTGGGACGAAGCCCACTGTGTCAGTAAATGGGGTGAGTTCCGCCCCGAGTACAAGACCGCGGGGCGGCTGCGCTGGATCATCCCCCGGCACATCCCATTCTACATCACCTCCGCCACGTTGCCGCCTATTGTGCTTCAGGATGTCATGAGCATCTTACACATGTCCAAAGATAATGCTTACATCATGCAGCGCTCAAACGACCGCTCGAATGTGCGCATTTGCGTCCGCGAGATGCTGTATCCGGCGAAATCCTATCTGGACCTTGCATTTCTCATCCCCGACAAGGAGCCACCAGGCGGGTGGCGAAACTGGAAGATGCCGAAGTTTGTTATCTTCTTTGATAACATAGCAGACTCGATTGGAGCTGCCAGGTTCCTGCGTGCACGGCTGCCACCGGAGCTACACCACATGGTCAAGTGGTTTAATGCCAATATGTCGGCAGAATTCCGTGATGTGGAGAGCCTGAAATTGAAGGAGGGTGATATCTGGGGGTTATGTTGCACAGATTCATTCGGAATGGTATGTTTGTTGATGTCTCAAATCAGTTTCATGACTAACTATATATCAGGGAGTGGACTTACCGGATATCGAGCTCGTCATTCAATGGCGAGCCTCATGTGACCTATGCACGTTGTGGCAGCGCTTTGGACGTGCTGCGCGTATGCAATCAATGACTGGCACAGCACTATTCTTGGTCGAATCAAAGTATTTTGATGAAGCAAAAGCCAAGAAGGTGAAGGCAGCAGAGAAACGCAAGCGGAAGGCAGCAGAGAAAGCATTGGGCATTCCGCCATCAAAGCGGGTGTGCAGGGCAAGAGAAACCCAAGACAGGGCACCAGAGTTGGCAGAGCAAGGAGATGATAGTGATGACGAAGACGACGATAAGGACGAAGATGAGGATGAGGAAGATGAGGCCGAGAGACGTGCATATGAGGCAGGCCGGCGTGCTGCATACGAGAAGATTCCAGTGACTGAAAGAAAGCGCGGTATTCGGCCGGTTGAGCATATTGAGCCTGCCATGGACGACCTCATCAACGCCAGGACTCGCGTTGAGGTGGGATGCTCGCGGAAACCAACGAGGCTGTATTTCAGACAGGATGAGCAGGGTGAGTGTGACCGAAAGCGGAAGTAAACTGTACTGACCTTAACGCACAGCCTCTGACCACATTCTTTGCGACCCCCGCACACCCAACAACACAGGCTGCTTGCGCTGTGCTATACACCCCCCATCTATCTGCTGTGAGCTCTGCAACCCCGACGACTTTGCTGACTTTGCCCGCGTAAACGTTGACGGACGAAAACGTGCACGCAATCGTGCCCGCATCCCCAAGTACGATGCCCAGCCTCACGACATGGAGCTACGACGTGCTCTCCACCAGTTTCGCAAGGATGAGACTACCAAAGTCTTTGGTCTTGCTACTCTCAAGAACATCGGGCCCAGCATCATTCTATCTAACTCACTTCTCGATCGTATCGTCGATTGTGCACATGTCCGCAAGATCACAACACTTGATCAGCTCAAGCATGAGACCCAGTGGAGCCGTGCAGACGCATATGGGGCAGCCATTCTTTCTCTCATTGAAGCACATGCACCACCAATACCTCTTGTTGCTTCCCGCGCCCCTCCAGCCCTCATTCAACCATCACCCACCAACGGCCTTGTGACACCTGTGAAGGCTATCGCTCCCAAGCAATGCTCAAGCTGCAAGGGGATGGGGCACATACGTATGTTTACTTTTATGTTCTCCATGCAAATCACTCAAATATATGCGCTAGGGTCCAACAAAAGCTGCCCTAACTACATTCCTCGGCGCGGCAAGGAGAACATGTTACCACCTCCAATCCCACCCACTCCGGGCCCTTCGCATCACCAATCCACAACAGCAAGCTCCTCTCGCTCTCCATACAATTGGGACGCACCTCCCCCTAGATCTCCGACTCAGACCTCCGCTATTTTGGCCTCCCCGTCTACCGCTTACCAGTTCAATGCCCGCCTACTCCGTGATTTACCTCCTCTTCCTAGCTTAGACCCGACTTTATTTTATGCAAACTTACGTGCCAGTACTTCAACTCAACCCTCCAGCTAATCCTATTGCACATTTATTATACAAAATCTACTTCCAAATCTTCAGCCTGTACAGGGGCATCCCCATCATCTGCTGCCTCTTCCATTGACTCTACATTGTTTATGCCGTCATCTATCTTATCACTGATCTTATAAAACGCATTCCTTCCCCTCTTATGTGTGTTGAGTTCATGCCGCTTGAGGTAGGCTGCGAGCACCTCTAGGGACAGTACAAGGTTCGGAGGCGCATGGTGCTTTGTCAGGCCCGCAATGTGAAAGTTCCGTTCGATGTTGTGATGACAGCTACGGTATATGTCTACGAGGGGAGACTCCTCAATGACACGCTCCTTGGTGAAGTTGACCCCATTGCCGCCAAAGTCGTGCTGCGTGCCGTCAGCCAATTGATACTGCATGGCTGATCTGATTTGGACTGACCTTCGCAAACATGTTATTGGCTTCCTCTACCCAGTCGGCACCTCGCCAATGACCCTCTTTTCCAGTCGGATTGACCATCAAATTGTATCGTACAGCATGTCTATAGAACTTATTAGTGACAGCTCCAAAGTTGGTAGATAGCCAAGCTGTGTACGTACTTCAACCCTTCGGGGTAGACGAAATGAATATCTGTCATGAACGATGTCATATGAGCAGCATATTTATGCTTTCCGGTGGCCTTGAATATGTATATCCATGCCGGCCATAGAGTCTCGAGACGTCCAATGTCGCCGTAGTTCATGGCGAATGTGATCTCCTCGTACAATAAAAAATACTGCTGCATGAGTAGGATGTTCTCGCGCTGACAGTCACGCTCACTGAGGGCATGCTCTGCTCGCATTTCGAAAATATTGGCCTCATAGCCAGCGACATAGTGTAGAGCAAGATGCTCGGCCAATGCGGAGAGCTGCTCTCGAGATGGTTTCGTAGCGGCAAATTCTTCCAGTGTGGTACACACAGGGTTACGGAGCTGAGCTTCTGTCCGCCAGGCATCGAGTCGTAGAGCTGTGCCTGTAATCTGAATGACCTCGTGCATACGGCGGAATCCAGGATCACTCCCGATTGAGCCTGTGTCGCGTTCCCGGAATTGGCCTACGATCTGCAGTAAGCTGCTGGGGTCGTTGCGGTCCTCCTTATTTCGAAGGAATATGCGCCAGATGGCATCGGCGCAAGCCATTTTGAGGTGGAACAAACCGATGAGGAAGATGACAAACTGATACCGGCGGTAAGCAGTTGCCTCGATCGCTCTTTGCTCTCTTAAGCCCAGCACACGCTCGCCTGTCCCCAAATCTCCATGGAATAGAACCACATACTCTCGCATATCCTCCACATCATTAACCTCGTCGCTTCCTGGCTCTATCCCTTCCATTGGATCACCAATCCCTCCCTGGGTCATAAGGTTGGCAATGGCATCGATGTTGCCGGCGATTTTGGACTGATTGATATCCATAGCTCGAGCAGGCACATGCCGCATTTTGACCACTGGCACCTTCTCCACCCACTCCGGCAGGCCGTGGTCTCGTTTGAACTGGCGGAAGTACTCTGGGCCGTGATCATACAGCTCCTCAAGAAACTTCCACTGGATGTATCGTTGGCGGCGCGTCAGGCCAGATGGGTGGTTGTCGTCCTCTCGATGTAGGTTCTCGAGATCTGAGACAGTCTTTGCAGGCGCAATCTTGGATGGGTCGGCATCTGGGTTGATGCGAGAACTCTCCCAGAGCATTTCGGAGCAACGCAAGTCCTCCTTCGTTACGCCGTGTTCGAGACCGATGAGGGTGCCAGATGTAAGGTGAGTGAGTGTGTCTTTCGTTTTCTCGAATGTTGGCTTATGGGTCTTGAAATCAATGTCGAAATTATCGTACGCGTACGCGACCAGAAGCGTTCGGCCCATCTCGCGGATTGTAGCATATGTCTCAGCCGACAGCGAGCTGACGGCGTCGTGAATCGAGCTGACGGAGATTGACACACCCATGTGCGCGAGTGCATCGATTACTTTCTGAGGGGTGTTCGTCGAGTGTAAGAACACGCCGATGACTGATTCTAGTGCGTTGCATTTCTGAGTCGTCCCCTGCATCATTATGCTAATCATCACGACTTTTTTCTTCAGATATTACCAAGTTAGTCTATGGCATTCACGCGCCCATTCAATCATGCGACTCACAATGGTATCAAGCGCGCGACGTCGTTCTTCCGCCGACGATTTCTGAGCTCTTGCATTCGGATTCGACGCGCCCTCGATATCAACATCGTCTGCCACGGGCATCTCGGTCTCGGCGCCAGCTGGCGCACCCATTGTTACGTCGCCTTCGCCGTCCAGTTCCTGCCCCTCATCGGATCTCCTTCCATTGGCCGCAAGCATGAGGCCGAGCATGGCCCACAGTTCCGGCGCCATTCTTTTCATCTTTTCGGCCATATCTTCGATCCTAAAGTCTCTGAGCTGAGCCGCCGAGGTATGCAGAGCCCCAAAGTGCCACCCGTTGTTTTTGTGTGACATTTCCCGGATAGATTGGGCGTAGGTCTTTCGCATAACCTCCCCGGCCCATTCCATAGCTGATTTAGACGAAGCAGGATGGTTTTGGAATGCAGACAGGATGTCTCGGGTATGGCTGACTAGATCTTCAGTGAGCGCGTGCTCGCGCAGATCATCATCCTTCAGGAGTGTAAGCACCACTTGTGATGCTGTGATATTCCATTCTTCTAATTTCTGCAGGTATGAAGGCGGGCGGCGGGGCTGAGGCATCGGGATCGTCGAAGGCGGGTGCAAGTTGTATAGGGGGCTACAGTTTCTGTCAGCCCAGTTGCTTATCATTACTGCACTCCCTGGAGCCGTTTTTTTTTTCACACTTGTCTCATACATGTTAATTGACACTATATACCATTACAATATGCTACGGATGCTCCTCGAGCTCGAGCGTAAGGATTTTACAAGACGGCGGGCAGGGGACGCGGCTAATCAAAAGTTGTTGCGCCTTGTTTACGCGAAGTGTGGCGTACATTTTCCTCCAGTCGTAGTAGAGGGTTTGGAGGTGAGTGAAGTTCGGAGTTAATGTGTCTTGATCGGGAAATTGTGGCGTGAATTCAAGATTTCTCTCATTTTCATTCTTCTACTTCTACGTTCGATAATTCAGCCTCCCAACCCTCTACTGACGGCTGGGTAGGAGACTGTATACATGCAAGCATCGCGGACATGCCTGCGCGTGTGAGTCCGTGCTCAACATTGCGTGCCGCTTGGCGGCACCCCTGATGACGCATCCCCGAAAAGGCCGCCTCCCAACGGGGGAGCAGTACGCACCAGATGCGCACTCGATCGCCGTCGGGACGAGCACTCTTAAACGCAATCTTGGCACCTGTCTCCCCCCCGAACTGTCAGCCCGCCCTTCTCTCTTCTCTTCCCCGCTCCCTAATCGCCATGCTCAGCATGAGCACAATATTGGCCTGCGCCGCCGCCGTCGCCGCGAGCCCGAGCGTGCGCAGGGGGCAGCCGGACCTCCCGCGGCCCGCGGACCCGTTCGCGGACCCCAAGGACGACCCGTACAACCCGCTCAAGTACATCGCGAACGACGTGCTCACCGCCATCGCCTTCAGTGCGTCCCCCCCCCTCCCCTTCCGCTGAGCTAAGAGCTAACCGCGCGGGGCAGGCCTGGTGGTGCTCGTCGCGCTCGTGCAGACGTGGCTGACATTCCGATGGAAGACGCGCTTCATGCTCGCGATGGTGATCGGCGAGTACACGTTCGCGCTCGGGCTCGCGATGCGCTTCGGGCTGCACACCAACCCCGAGGGCAAGGGGTGCGCTACCCATTAATTTTTCCCGCCTGCTTGTTTGTGCTGACACGCAGGTAGGCTATACATCATCGAGTACCTCTTCGTCGTGCTCTCCCCCTGCGCCTTCATCGCCTCCAACTACGTCCTCCTCTCCCGCCTCGCCCGCGCCCTGCACGCGCCGCAGCACCTCCTCGTCCCCGCGCGCCGCCTCACGCCGCTCTTCCTCGCGTCGGACATCGCGACGTTCCTTGTGCAGGCGGCCGGCGGCGCGCTGTCGATCGCGGCGAACGATCCCAAGGCGAACAAGACGGGCGCGGACGTGTTCCTCGCGGGGCTCGCGCTGCAGCTCGCGAGCTTCGCGACGTTCACGGCGGTGTTTGCGCGGTGGGCGTGGAGAGTGCGCGCGCACGAGCGGGGGGTGTGGGCGCGCGATGCGGGGGGCGCGTGGTGGCGCGACTGGCGTGCGCTCGCGGGCGCGCTTGCGCTCTCGTGCGCCGGGATCCTGGTGAGCTGCCTTGATTGTGCTAGGGAACGAATGAAAGGCTGATGAGGGGACAGATACGGAGCGTGTACCGCACGATCGAGCTGAGCCAGGGCTTCGAGGGGCACCTCGCGACGGTCGAGGCGTACTTCTACGCGCTCGACACGCTCCCGCTCTTCCTCGCGGTGGCGATATATGTGCCGTTCTGGCCGGGGCGCTTCGTCCCGCCGGTAATCGAGGCGCGCGCGGAGGACGGGGAGGCGGGCGGGGAGGCGCCGGTGCACTCGACTGGGACGGTCGTGGAGAACGAGGGGAGCGTGGAGAAGTAGGAAGGGGGGCACTGTAGATTAGAGCGGGCTACTATAATGCAATCTATCGGTGCAGAATGGTACATGACAGGATGTTGTGCACTTGCTGTGGTTATCGCCAAATGGGAATGCCAGGCTTTGCTGCTCTGGACTCGGAAATTTGTCGCCATCGCGCCTTTGCCGTCACGCGGGGCAGCTACGGGGATCTGATCGTTTGGCGACGCAGAATATCGTATGGGCAACCCATCTTGCATTTAACGCCCACCAGAGCATCCCAGTACAGCAGTTATTTCACAGCAGAAGGACTCGCAGTTGGTACTTTGTTGGTACGGCAGCAAAGGAGATAATTAGGACGACTCAGGGGCTGTTACGACATGCACAAGGCAGCGCTCGCAGCGTGGCCCACAGGCGCCCAATCTCACTCCCACTCGTCCAAGCAGCCCGCATCCCGTCCATCCACCCCCACCGACGCCGAGCACACCCACACCCGCAGCCTCTCGCACGACTCCACCCCGCGCCGCCTCGCTGCCCTCTTCGCCCCGCACCACCACCACACCAGCCCGTCCCATCGCACCACCACTACGCACAATCAGATGCCGCTCCCACCGAACGCGGGGCTCCTCCCGCCGCGCTCCCACTCGCGCGCGGACTCGGCCCCGCGCGAGGCCGCTTTCCCGGGCGGCAGCATGCCCGCCCCGTCCTCGTCCAATCTGTCCATGAACAGCGCGGCCGCGAGCAAGCCCCACACCTCCCCCTCCAAGGTGCGATCGCATTCGTAATCCTAATGTGTGATCGAGCTTGCTAACGAAGAGAAGACAACGGCGGGGCGCACGTACGACGCGCGCCTCGTCTCGCGCGAGATGCACCGCCTCGGCACGCTCAGCCCCGCGCACTCGCACACGCACCTCCCGCACGCGCACCTCCCCGCCGCGCCGCTCCCGCCCGCGCCCGCGCCCGCCGCCGACGAGCGCGACAACCCGTGGGGCGCGCTGCACGTGCACGTGCTCCCGCTGTTCAACGGCGAGCCGCTGCGCGTGCCGATCGAGGACCTCAACGCGCTCGTGCGCCGGCACGTCGCGGGCGCCGTCGCGCTCGCGCCCGGGCGCGCGCTCGCCGCGCTCGAGGGCGACGCGGGCGAGCTCGTCAGGAGCGGGATGGTCACGCTGAATGCGAAGTTTGTGGGCGTGGAGGAGGCAAGGCTGCTCGCGCGCGTCGTCGACATGTGGGGCTTCTTCTGGGACCAGGTCCTCCCGTACGTCGAGGGGGTGCGTTGCGTGCTTCCCCTCCCCCGCGCTCACGCTGACTAATAACTGCGTGGGCAGGCGCTGCTCCCGCTGCAGACGGACCCGCTGCTCGCGGCGCTCTACCGCAAGCCGCACCGCGGCGCGTCGCCGCCGCCCGAGCCCGCGGTGTCCGCGATGGGCAGCGCGGCGCACCCGCACATCGACGTGCGCACCGTCGCGCTGCGCGCGTTCCGCGACCAGATCATCCTGCCCCTCGCGCCGCGCCTCTACGCGCGCCTCGCGATGCCGAACCGCGTGCTCGAGAACGCGGGCTTCCTCGAGGCGCGCTGCAACCAGATGTGCGCCCCCCCCTCTTTCCCCCCCCTTCTCCCTCTCCCTCCTTTGCTGACCCTACCCCCCATGTAGGCTGCTGGTGCTGGCGTTCCAGACGCGCGCGCCGGCGCCCCCGCCCTCCGCGCTCTCCCCGCGCCCGCCGCCGCCGCCCGGCCCGGGGGAGAAGGCGCTCGCGGAGCTCGTGCGCGCGCTGCGCCTCCCAACCGCCGTGGGGGGCGGGAGCGGGAGCATCACCGCGCGCGCGCCGAGCTTCCTCAGCGAGGGCGCGCCGCGCGACCGGCGCGGGCGCATCGCGCAGAAGCCCGCGCCCATTCTGTCCGGGGACGGGGACGGGGATGGTTATGGATATGAGGGTTATAGAGGGGGGGGAGGGGACGGGGAGGAGACGCCGCGGAACGGCGGGCGCGAGTTCCTCGAGGCGCTGCGCAGCCCGGAGCAGGGGCGCGCGGGCGGGTGGGGGCTCGGCGTGCGCGCGGAGGAGGACGGGAAGGACGGGTATGGGGAGGACGACGAGCCGCTGACGTGGGACGAGGCGCAGCTGATGGTCGAGAATGTGATGATCTACACGAGCAAGCTGAGCCGCGCGGAGGGGGACCATGCGGGCGCGAATGTGAGTGCTGTCTCTGCTCTTCTGTTTGGGGGGTGCGCTGATGTGGGGGTGGGCGGTAGGCGATCCGCGATGTGCCGGGGCGCATGTTCGAGGCGTATGAGCGCAAGGGGTTCGCGAAGGACCGCAGCGAGGCGGAGCGGCAGGCGAAAAAGGACAAGGAGCAGGCGCAGGCGGCGGCGGCGACGCCGAAGCTGGGGAGGAAGATGACTTAGGTGTATTGTTTGTATTACTACTAATTATGCAGGTGTAGCTTTTTGACTGGACAGGAGACGCGCGCGCGTGGCGTCGGTGCAGACGCAGCTCTTGGCCGTCGACAGGGGAACGTCAGTGATAAGAACGTATGCAAATTATATCAAAAATCCTGAGGCTCGCCGCGCCGTCCCTCTCCCCATTCCGCCGTTCACTGGATTTGCTGTGCGCCTGGCCCCACTGCCTGCCAGTTCTGCCCGTGATCTAGGGTCATATCTGCACAGGCTTCCAGCTCGGCGAGCCCCATTGGAAGCCTCTCAGCGTGCGTGTGATCTTGCGCTCCTTCGTACCCCTAAAATGCCTGGGTCCCACCCATGGGTGCTTGGTAGTCTCCTGTAGTTGGAATTTACGGTTAGATGGAGCAAACATTCGATCTACTCATATGAACGCTTTTGGTCAAGGCTGATGTCAATGGGGAATAAGATGCACAGGGTTCAATGGAGAACAAGGTGTGAAAGAATTTAAGACCGCCATCCTGACATGGCTGGAAGCGGAAGAAGAATGGAAAACTGTGTGTGTGTGAACCAATCTGGCGCAGAGGCGGCTATACATGTACAGCACGTCCGCGAGGGGGGGTTCGGCGGGGAGGAAGCTGATAATTCACAGCATCTGCAATTTGAGCAGCAACGAGTCTCTACGTGCATGGAGGAAGATGATTCAATTGTATTGCTATGTATTGCTACTAATTCAGGTGCATTGATTGGACTGGACGAAAACGCTGGTGTTGCTACTAGAGAGTTGCCACCAGGGAGTTGCCACCACATACCACGTGACCGTACATTTAAAATGAGAGGTCGCGTGACACAAGTAAATAACTGTGACGGTCACAGGTGACTCCAACAGTTCATTGAGCAGTGCACTACAATCTCGGTTCTCTTCCTACCATGAATATCTTCAGAAATCGTGCGCGTTCCTTCTCCCCAGTACCCTGTCACTCACTAACGCGCGACCGCAGTGATAGGAAAAGTCTGGCGTGCGTGTTGATCCCGCACAACGATCTGTCGAGGAATGCCACTGACGTCAAGCACCCAGAGGACGCCAGCGCGGCCGAGGTCGTGAAGATATCCAGCGGGCAGCTCTACCTCGTGCGCCCGGGCAACATCCGGACCTCGCGCGAGTGCATGTGCGTCGCCCGCCCGCTCCCGATCGTGACCATCTAATCTCGTGCGTTGCAGATTCAATGATGCGATGGCGACGGTGCGGCGCGTTCCCGCCGCAGAGCACCATTTCCAGCTCGTCATCACGCGTGTCTACGAGGACGGGGACCAGGAGCTGCTGCAGGACGAGGACGAGAGTGCGTGACTGCTTGTTCTTCTTCTCCGTCTCGCCGTTTGCCCTTGCCCCCTCTACTCTCAGACGCCTTCCTCCCAGCTCCTTTTTACGCTCCGAGATGCTGACGAAGCTTGCATTGCAGCGGACGAAGAGCGGCCATTCCTGATCGGCGAGGAGCTCGAGTTCCGCGTCGGCGAGCGCGACGGGGACCCGACATTCGTGTGGCGCGACGTCGAGGGCGACGTCGACGAGTCCTTCGAGTTCGTCGCCGCGGGCACGAACGCGCCCACGCGCGCGTTCTTCGAGACGTGCATGTACCGCGCGATGTACGAGCGCAAGTACCGCCGCAGCGCCGAGGCCACCACGGACGCGGACCTCGAGGAGTTCATCTACAAGTGCGTGCTGTGTTTTGCGTGCTGTGTGTTGAGCGGGTGCTGATGCCGACGTGTGCAGGCCGCCGACGCGGAAGACGTCTGCGATGGCGCCGCCGAAGCGGAAGGGGTCGCAGAAGAGCGACAAGGACCTCGTCGGCGCGATGCAGGCCCTTGCGGTCGCGCCGACCTCGCCCGCGAAGGCGGCCCCCGCCTCCGCGCCCGCGCCGCCCCCTGCGCCCCAACTGGCTGCGGTGCTCGAGGAGCCCGCCGATCTGCACCTCTGGAACGCGGAGACCGAGGAGTACGATCTGCAGAGCGAGGTGACCGCGCAGATCGCGCAGCCGACGGGCGTGCCGTTCGAGTACTGGCTCGTCGCGAGCAACGCGGAGGGCAAGGAGCTCGCGCACAAGATCACGTCCGAGATGAACCCGCGCTGGTCGACGCGCACGCTGTCGATCACGTGGAATATGTTCAGCGACCACGGGGTGGGCAGCAGCTGGCTGTTCCAGTTCAGGACGCCCGAGGCGTACTTGCAGTTCAAGGCGGTGTTCACGCAGGCGTCGTGGGAGGGGCTGCATCAGATGTCGTGGGCAAAGGTCAAGGTGTGCTGTGGTTCCGTATTTACATGGAAGCTGGCTGATTTGTTTGGAAGCCGGACGAGCAAAGGTACATTATTAGCGCGAATTATTCAGAGGACGTCGAGATGCGCGACGTTGAAGACGAGGAAGATGACGAGGAGGAAGTGGATGCTGAGTTAGACGCTGAATTAGGTTTGTTGGCCCATGTTGCATTTGCTCTCATCTGACTTTCTGAACAGAGGCAAGCGATGAGGAAGAGGACGATATAGAAGAGGACGAAGAGGGGCTCCCTCCCGCGCTTGCCAGGGGTGACCGCAATTCTCATCTCACAGTTGGCTACAAGGGCGACCGCTCTTATGTCGTCCGTGGAAATAACATCGGGGTCTTCAGTCAGAACGCCGACAACGAGGTTAAATACTATGCCTCCATCAGCAATCTGGCGACGCCCAAAGGAAAGGGGTTCAAACCCAAGCAGGTCAGCTCTCTCGCAGGAATCCATCATGATGGCATGTTAATCATGAATCAATAGGTTATGCTGCACGACCAGGACACCAAGATGATCCTCATGAATCCCTCGGACCCGAACTCGCTCTACAACCTGGACATAGAGCGCGGCAAGGTCGTCGAAGAGTGGAAGGTGCACGACGACATCACCGTTGACCACATGGCGCCGGAGAACAAGTTCGCGGGGACGACGCGCGAGCAGACGCTCGTCGGCGCGTCGCACAACGCGCTGTTCCGCATCGACCCGCGCATATCAGGCAACAAGATGGTCGACAGCCAGTACAAGCAGTACGTGAGCAAGAACAAGTTCTCGGGCGTCGCGACGACCGCGAACGGGCGGCTCGCGGTCGCGAGCGAAAAGGGCGACATCCGGCTGTTCGATTCGATTGGCAAGAACGCGAAGACGGCGCTGCCGCCGCTGGGCGACCCGATTATTGGGATCGACGTCACGGCTGACGGGCGCTGGATTGTAGCGACGACGAAGACCTACTTGCTGCTGATTGATACGCTCATCGGCGAGGGCCGCTATCATGGCCAGCTGGGATTCGACCGCAGCTTCCCGGCAAATGCCAAGCCTATGCCGCGGAGGCTGCAGCTTCGGAGCGAGCATATTGCGTATATGAATCACGATATCTCGTTCTCTCCTGCCAAGTGAGTTCTGCGCGCGCATTGGAGATTTTTGTATTGACATCGATATGCAGGTTCAACCAAGGTGAGGGTCAAGATGAGAATTCAATCGTCACATCCACTGGTCAGTTCGTTGTTGCTTGGGACTTCAAGAAAGTGAAGAAGGGCCAGCTTGACAAATACGAGATCAAGAAGTATAGTATTTCGCCTTTTTCAAACAATCTGGTTGCTGATTAGAATTTGCAGATACGAGGACATGGTCGTTCAGGACAACTTCAAGTTCGGTGACGACAAGAATATTGTCAGTTCTTGCCATTGATTCCTTTCTAAATTGCTGACAAGCCTTTGCAGATCGTCGCTTTGCAAAATAATGTCATTGCGATTAACAAGAAGAACCTGAAGAAGCCTACCCGAAGTTCGCTTGCCGCTCCGACAAACTCAAGCAGATCAGGCATCGTTAACAGTCCCTACTAACTCTCTCCTTTCCTCCATGAACCATTTTACCCCTGCCATTTGTACTATTAAGGCTTGTTGTAATTGCTCCTTTTGTGTTACCGACTTTTGATTTATCATTACCATACCTTGAATTGACACCATTGCAATATATCGGTCTAGCAGTGTGCTGAAGAAATATCAAATTCTCTTTACAATATTTCCTACTCCTTGTGCAGGAGTCGAGAGTCTCGTTTATGAACATATCGCCCTATACCGAGGTGCCATGCCACTCGCGGCACCAACAAGCTAATGCCAAGTATGATGGTGGTCCATAGCATGGGCGTGTAGCGGCTGAAAACCCACTTCTCGTCCCCTAATCCCCACAGGGTGAAATACAGGTGCATGACGTCTCCAAACACAAGCGGCGTGAGGAGGGCGCGGACAATCTTCTCTTCCAGCGCTGGCTGGCCGCTGAGGTGCTTACGCACAGCGCGCAGGACGAATATGTTGATTACGCCGAGCAGGGCGCAGACGTGCGCGAGCTGCAGCATAGTCACTAGCGTGGCTCTGGGTAGCGGGCCTGGAGGGGGGGAATCGAGGGGCCATGAAGCTTGCTGGTCGTGGGTCTGGACTTCACCGTCAAAGGGGCTCACAGAGCATAGGGAAACCACTCACAGCCTTAGGATCCGATATTGCACCCAGAAACCCGACTATGCAGAGGAGCGGTTCATAATACGCGAAGATGGCGTAGTAGAATGTTGGCAGGGCAGACTGGCCTTGCATGCTGGGGTGGTTAAGGTCCAAAGTGGTGCATACTACGTTGACATGGCCATAAATATAGGTATCGGGTACACGCGTTTATCAGACAGTCCACGGCAATTTACTTCAAAACGATCGCGCGCGGGTCCGTCGGGGCAGCAATTGACAGCAATTCAATTGGCCGAATATTTCGGTTCCGATGGGAGGGCTTCCTGGCCATAGAAGCCTGCCCTAACGTTCCCCTGTAAAGGCGAAATTTTCTGCTTTCTTGTTCCTCACTTACATACAAGGTCTATCTTAAACCCAGGGGGCCAGCTAGAAACATTCGACGTTGAGTCGCTAAATGGCGAGGACCAAGACTACTCACTAGTTATGATGAACGATATAATGCTTGCCTTGTGGTCTTTGACCTGCTTCGGCGGGTCTCTGTCCAGTACGGGGTCAAGCTTCGCTTCGTTCTGACATGTATTCTTTACCCAGTGTTCTCAATCTCATTTGCTTTGTCTACTCTGAAACACTCAGGAAAGCGTGCATGCAACTTGGTCTAGACTTTTTGCTGATCTTGGTCCACCTCATGGAAGTGGCAGGGCCAGAATGGGGTGTTCAATTTGAAGGCGCTTGGATCTTTTGATAGGTACAGGTCTAGTCTCCAGGGGCAAATAGGCAAACGATCGATATTAAGACTGCATAAGCTCCAGGTATCTTGTTTGGCTATCAGTCCTGACTTGCAACTATTACACGCGAGTTCAGACCGCGGTCGCCCCTACGTGCTGGAGGGACCTGTACAGGTTTATCATCCCGCTATTCTCATCTGTGGGGAAGAACGATCTGAATCGCTCAACGATAACCTTCACTCGGATGCGATACCATCGAGGTTGGAGTCCGTTGGACTGGACTCGTCAGGAAAGTTGGATAGAGCCTTCTTATAATTAACCCCACCATCTGGATCCCAGTCATCAACGGTTGCCGCAGATTGGGCTCTGCGCACGCTGATGCATAAAACACAGTCTTATCATTGGCGTAAAGTAAGAGAAACTATTTGATATAGAAGTATGCGGTGCGTGGGTGATCATTATAGGAGTGAGCGTGTGCGTTGGTGAGCCGTAACTACGTAAATAAGTTAAAAGTAATAACGTTAAGGAGAACCAGCAGTAATGCATATTAGATTAATCATACTTAAAATGCAGCATGGGACGGCACTGGGCCGATGTGCTTGAGCTTGCTCTTCAACATGTGGCCCAGCATGCCGATGCGGCCCCAGAATTTGAATCCCCCGCTCCTCGTCTGGTGCGAAACCTCCGGCGCCTGTATTTCGAATTTGCTTGGGTAGGAGCCAGGTTCCTCTGGCTCTTCGGCCCCGCAGGCGGGGAGCACGGGCAGTATGTACCAGGTGTCCCGCAGCCACGTTTCCCTGTTCTCTAGGGCAATAGGCGAGGGCGGCATGCCAGCTGCCGCATTCTGAGAGGCTGCCTCGCCTGCCGTTTGCGCACCGGGGGTGGCAGGCTCCGTCGCTGCGCGCTCTGGCGCATGGCGCTTGATCCGCGGAATTGCCCTTGGAACAGCCAATGACCCCGGAAGGTTCTATAATCAAATTCAGCGGTATTTTAAGGGGAGAGGCCAAAGTGCGGACCGTATCGAAGTCCATATCGGCCCCTTCATCCGACACAGTGCGGCCTCGTTTTCCATGAACAGCCAGGGGTGGCGTGGGGGGCCGGTATTCCTATTTGTAATTTTAGCTCGTGCTGTGCAAGGATGAAGGGAATGAGCTTACCAGCTTGGGCAGCGTTCGTCTGCGCGCCGAATGGGGGCTTGGTGTTGCAGGCATGGGTGCGATGGCCAGTGTCGACACTGGTACTTGCTCGCCATAATCAGAAACAGAGTACTCAGAAACAGAATAAGTATCGGATAGATATGCCTGAGACTAGGACAGGTCAGCAGAGGACCGGTGCTTGGCGTGAGACTTGTGCGTACCATGGAGGGAGAAGAGCCCAGCTCTCCTGCGGAAACAGAGCCGTACACAGATGACGCCCTGCTGATAGTGACAGCTTCTGAAAGAGGCGTGGCGATGACCACGCTCTCCACAACTGGGCGTTTTTCTGTCGACCGTGCTTTGTGTATCGCGTCTCGCCACCCCAGTGGAAGCTGTGGAAACGGGTCAATAAACATTTACATGCTCTGTAGATTGAGGACCCACCGGTGGCATTTCTTTGTTCATGGCTGATTCAAAGGACTGCACGGCGCGCTCCCCTGGCGCTGGGGAGGTAGGCCGCGGGCTCGGGGGCGGCGACGGCACAAAGACGGGCACAGGCTTGCGGTAGCTCTTGTCTCGCTGCAGACCCGGGTGAGACGAGAAAGACATTACTCCGGATGATGCGATGAAGGTAATTAATAACTCGAGGCAGAAGAGAAACCACACGAAAAGGAAGGCGGTGAGCGGGATGGGTGCCAGCGAAGAAGGAATGTGGCAGACGGTGCTGGCGTGTTGCCGCAAATATGCGAGGGACTGAATAATGGCAAGCAGGTCGGACGGCTCCGACAGAAGAGGCTAATATGCTGGAAAGCTAGGGTAAAGTGGAGGAGTCAGAGCAGGGGCTCCCATCCTTTATACACACATAGGCGCATGCTATGCGCGTGTCGAACTGAGGCGCTCAAGGGCTAGGATGGCTGTGTACGAGGCTGATGCCTGAACGGCCAGTAGACCCGTGCTTCGTGCATGCGGGGTAACGTCCGAATCGCAGAGTCAGGCGGGATCCATCACATTTTTTACTTTATTCTTGAATCTTCACATGAGTCAAGATTCATTGTGGTGCAGCCGGGAAGATCCTTGCGGTGGCGTTTTGAAAGAGATACACTACAGACGCCTGCGAGCCTCGTGCCGCGCTAGTATCCAGCCCCTGTTCAAGAACTCCGGACGAAGGGCAATATTGTCCGCCTTCATTTGACACCCGAGCTCAGCTATGTAGATCACCGAGATGTCGATAAGGGATCAACGACGCCATGAAACAAGCCAAGTTCGCCGTTCGCGAGGCAGTCCACGTCAACAAGTCTGTGGAGTGGCGCGGATTTATCAAAGACAAGCATTGCCAGAAATGGCTGTAAATGAAGGGGACCATTTGGGTGATTATATCATAGGTCCATTGGATATCCATGGCCTAGTCTGGAAGTGAATGATGTATGAATGCCGGTGCAAGCCTGCACACGACGACACGCGCAGTGGTGGCCAGGTCCAAAGGGAGAATCCAAAGAACCCGACAGCGGAGGTTTCGAAACCCCTGGTCCCACGCTCGAACGACGCTGCACCGTGACTTCACACTTAGCACCTTCATGTACACCCAAGCTGTAAAATTCATTTCGTACCCGTAACCGCAGCGTAAATCCCCCTCTCTCCCTATCAAATTTGCACTTATATTTGGTCACCGGCGGCTACCGGCGGCTGCTCCTACTGGCACTGCGCATGCCATATAGTGCCACTTTACGACCTTCTTCACTCATGCAACCCGGTCCTGCAGGCCCTTCATGTACAGCATAGCTATATGATTCATTTATTCAGATCTACACAAATTTACCAGCAGCTTATCACTACTATAACCCAACCCGTACAAAATATTCGAATAAAGGTATCAATTGTGCGGAACGACAATGCAATGTGCAGAGAATGCGAAGTGCGAATGCGTATGTGCTTATATGCGTATGTATATATAGCCAATGCAACTAGTGGTAGCTAGAAAGTCAAAGAACGTCGTGGCGTGCATCATTAGGTGTGTACCGTAAGCAGATAGATATGGAGAGATCGTGCGTGTGGATGGGGGGTTGCGAGTCTAGATGGGGGTGTCTCGTGAGATTAGGTGTGTGTATGCTCATGCCTGCCATTGCGAGTGGTGGGTATCGCTCGTAAAGCCGTCGCCGTGAGGGGTATATGCGCATCATGCAGGGACTCCGGCCCCGCCCAGATGCGTCACCTGCCGGGCCTGTCGCCAAAAGCAGGGTGGTGCCATTGCCGAATAAGTTACTCCATGCTGCCGTCCAGATGCGTGATGTTCATACAGGAGGGACGCGGGATGCTCAGAAAGACATCTCCTGCTTCTCGCGTATGAGCACCTCCAGCTGCTGGTTGTCGTCCCGCGCGCGGGAACGGCTCGACCGGCGCATCTTCGCGCGCCACTCTTGGACCCACGTCCACCGGCTCTGTCGCTCCTGCTCCTCCGGCGACGCCTCCCCGCGTGCGCTGACGAGCGCGCGCAGCCGGTCGCGCCCGAGGATGGGCGCGAGCGAGAGGAAGGACAGGAACGCGAGCTTCATGATGATCTCGGGCGACGCGAGTACCGAGGACACGGTCTGCGGCGTCGTCGACGGCGCGGAGGCGACCGTCTGGAGGATGTCGCCAATTTGGCAGGTGACAGCGGTCCAGGGAAGCGTGCCGATGAACGAGCCGAGCATACAGT
>JACXVL010000421.1:44148-56295 GCA_014898675.1 Athelia sp. TMB | reverse complement strand
AAAGGGGTCTGAATGTGTTGCCTTTGTCCTTACCCTCATGCTTTCCCAATCATGGAAGCTGAAACCCACTTGCCTAACCCATTCCTCATATCGTATGGCCTTCCCCAGGCCCTACTGCGCGATTCTCGGTTGCGCGGCTTAATACCACTTAATCCAGACGGTAGCGATAAACTCGAGAATCATTTGGCTACGTTGCCTGAAAGAAATCCTGCTTAGTCTTTGACACACTCTAATCTTGTGGCCAGCTGCAACCTCGGCTTCGGAGCGATCGCAGTACTCACATCTGCAAGGAAATAGTAGGCCCGGCACGAAACCCGTCTATTTTCTTCTTGTGGTCATATATGAAAATGTGATTTAAAATAGTTTTTAGTGGCCCTCTAAGACATTCGGTACGTTGCCATACCTCATCTTTACCCCGCGTTAGGGTCGTAGCTCACTACTCTTCATTTTGTTTCGCAGATTGCCTACCGCTCCATCTCAGAAAGGCAGCAAATGAACAACAAGGGAAAAGGACCAGAGCTGATTGCGAGCTCAGGCACCCTATGGGGATGCGGTTGTCGACCGAAATGACCTTTAATTTGGGTTCTAGATCTCTTACTTCCGGTACAACCGACGGGGGTCTAGACCTTCCGGCCTAAAGCCATACTCAGCATTCATAGACGCTTGGAGCCTGCTCAGCTCGCATAGGCATTTACGAGCCTGGGGCACCCGGATATAGAGCGACGTTGTGTATCCATCACTCTTATACAGAATTCTTTTTGGTCTTTTGGTCCAGGCCCTCTGTGCTGTAAGTTCGCGCGTGGCTTCAACGATCAACCGTTGCTGGTTTCTCAATCCAACTCCTTCTGGTCCTCGCATTCGTGGGTGCATTGGTGAGCGCGAAATAATCACCGCATCGAAGACGGCTTTTGATGTGAAACCTTGCGTACAGTCAAAGGCGCTGGGGGAAATTCCAAGTTCTGGTGGATGACAACGGCGATGAAAACGACGAAGAATATGAGGACTTTTCCGATGGCGATGATGACTCCGGTGCTTACATTGATGGCCCCGACAGCGTCAGTCAAGATTCGGAAGACGAAGCTGCTGAGAAACAGGCACCGTTTTCACATGTGTAATTTTTCTTTACTTGCGTCAATACTTCTCTCTCACCAAGATCCCTTGGCAGCCAGCACCAGTAGAAAGACCCAATTTTGAACGAAAGAAGCTTGTTTCGCAGAATTTGCGTTCTTCTCAGGCCGCTAGACGTCACACGCCGAGTTATCATGAAGGTTCATATGAAATGTAAGAACACGATCGAGCTCGAAAGTCGCCACCAGTTTAATCGTATGACAGATTTTAGAGCCAATGCCTTGCGGGCGGGCCAATTATCCAGCCAGTGGCCATACTACCTTGCAATCCTGGTGCATGGTCGAACCAGATTTCAAACTTCTCTTGTCAAGAGCAATTCTGGAGTCTCTTGGCCCGACAATTATACGTTGTAAGCAGCATGGCTGATGCTCGAATTCAAGGGCTAATTCGCCCCCTTCAGCGTGGCGCATGACTTGTCCAGCTTGGAAATACGTCTCTATAGGCGTCAGTTCATTTGCAATGACAAATGCATCGGTTGGATCAAGGGCACGGTGGAGTCCGTGTGCAAGGAGGTTCTATAGGCATGCTCTGCGCGAGTACTCTTGATTGGCTGTTGATCCAATTTTGCGCTCAGGTGTTGCTTACCAGTTATGGAAAGCTGATAGCGACGGAATCTTCCAAAAGACCTCCTACAAGATCTCGCTTTCGGTAACCACACTGGACGAGAAGAGAAATGTCAGCCAACTCAACCAGGTGGAGACGTTATCAGTAACGATATGATAGAACTCAAGGCGCTGTTTTTTGAACTGGAGCTCAATGTCTGGAGCATGAATGGTACCTTCCCAATTGGTACTGATAACTGAAAAGTTAATTGCGAGGTGCCTAAGGTTTCGCCCCTACCGTATTGAGTTACTTTCCGATGCTATTTGAACCAAACAGGTGACATCGACTCAATCTGGATTCTGCACAGAGGCCGGGCAACAATTCGGCACGGATGCCAAACCGAGGCTGTGAAAAACGTGTACTTTACAGCTTCAACCACCACTAGGCCCTATTTCTCTTCGCCTCTGAAACCATCCTCCAAGTCAACACATCGGCATAGGGATTACTTCACGTAATAGGTGACCAACTCAGATAATGGTCGTGACGCGGAAGCTCAAGGGACGAGGCCGAGAAACGGTAATGGATACACTTCGCGCCGCAATAGTCACCCTAATCAATTCATGAACAGATCTTCACTACTCGAGATACATCGGGCGGCACAGTAAACAACATAAATGGCCATCATATCCAAGGCGATTACGCCTTTGCGCAGATCAATATGAACACCATCTGCTTCAATTCTAGCTCTTCTCCCGGTCCTAAAGAGATTCTCGAGATTCTGGGGCAAGCTTACACTATACAGAACATCCCAACATCGTCCGGCTTTGGCAAACCATTTATTCTGTCTACCATCGGACCCTCCACAGTGAAGATGGACAGTACATACATGCACATCAATAATTCCGACCCCCTTGCCAAGGACCCTCTTATCGAGATCAGGATCATTGCTGAAATCATGGATACGCTATCGGAAAGTCCTGCGCTCCGCTACTCCGAGTCTTTGCCTGAGACTCTGGTCGCGCTGCGCCAAGTGTTGGCGCTGACGGAATTCGCAATTCGGGCCTGCCAGCACACACCACTCGCGCAGGCTCTCAGTCGCGCTGTGGCCGCGGAGGCAGCTCGCTGCCACCAGCTCTTGAGGGATCTCCTTAAGAACTTGTCGGACTACCGTCACACTCTGTCCGCTGTTATGCTGCACTTCATCCGACAGTATGTTTGGAGCAGAGCTGGTGAAAGCGTCGCAATCACCCAGCTGAGTTCGAGGCTGCGCGACTGTCACGGTTCATTCGCTGCGTGCGTCCTTGCGTTAGGCGGGTAAGCTACAGCTACCAGAACTGCCAATCGATACTCACTCTGGGTATCACAGTGTCGTATGGCCCGAGCTGGAAGCAGAGGGGGAACTGTCTTCCACAGCTCTAGCCGAGTTCTATACCAGGCTTACGCAGGAGACCGCCTCGCTGCGACACATAAAAGTTGATATGTTAATGGTTGTAGACCATCTCGGTCGCAACCTACCTGTTCCGATGATGTTCTGTCACAATTGGCAGGTAAACACGGCATATCTGTTAAGCCATATAGCATTGACATTTTCACCGCAGGACTTTCATTTGGTGATCGCTGGTCATTGCAGTAACTTTGCAGGGGATTCGATTATCCAGCGAGGCGATTACCAGATTCTCAAGTCAGAAGACGGTCAGGCCATTAACCGTTCGGAGCTATCTACTATCGTCCAACCCGGGATGACCGTCGAGATGAGCATTGTATTACGTCAGCAAATGAAGGAGATGGCTAGCGACGAACAGTGCATATGCCCTCGGTGCGGCCACATGAACAGCGATGCTAGCATCGCCAGCGACTGGGTGAACTGGTGAGTAGGAGATTGTTGACATAGAACTCCCTAATTGTTGACTCTTTTACAGCCAGAGATGTTGCGGGAGATTTCAAGTTATACTACATGACGAAATTGCCGGAAGCAACATTGCCGCTGCCGAAGATGACAACTACGACGAAAAAGTCGAAGAGGACAATGACGGCGAGATGATCTCTCCGCATAGGTATATTTTCCTCCTATTTACCTACATCTGTCTAACCACTATTGTCTGACAGTCATCAGCAAGACAGAGATGCAATTGCCAATGAAAAATTGTTGTTTCGCAGGATTAGCATCTTTTTGAAGCTTCAGCGAGAGGTTCTTGACGGTCCTGAACCAGCCATTTCCGACATCATAATGTTATCATCTGACAACTCCAAGGACGGCACTTCCACAGGTGAAGAGGTCAGTGTATTCATACTTTTATTAGATGGTGACTGATTAAAAGTTTCTTTAACCAAAGCATGTCTCTTCTCTCCAGAATTTTGGGTATTTTGATAGCCCTCCTATACACCCGATTGGATATTCTATATATCGACAGCGCCGGCGAGTGCGGATGCCTGAGAACAAGTACCAACCCATCTGGAGAGCACCGGTGTCGAAACCACCAATAGTGGCATGCACTCAATGCTACATGCGGGGTAAAGAGGTGCATCGTTCATCGGCATTTTTGGCTAAGTCTGCTGACCAAAAATTGTCTCTTAGTGCGAAAGAACTATTGGCAAGTGTGTTGTTTGTGAAACTGCAGGTCTGGAATGCATAATCACGTCGCGGACGTCCGAGTTGCCTTTTCGAACACACCTGGGTCGGCTTGCGATACGACCGCCAACGTTATCGGCTGCTCAAGCTCACGGGATGGCTTTGCGAGTACAAGACGACGAGGCCCCTGTGCTTTCCATCTAGGGGATGGTAGTTGTGCTACGACAGTCGGCGTCATCACAATCTGCTCTTTTTTTATTTCTTCATCTAGCAATGCATTCTATATAAGAAAATTCGGGCCAGAAACACAAACCCGACAAGAATATCAAACTGAGGCTGCTTTGATGGCACCTAAGTCGCTGCTGATAAGACTGGTCACAAATCTGACATTTCAATACCGGCTTCTCTTTCAGCACTGCTTGTATATCCTAAAGTACCCAGAATCTAAATCAGTCAAGTCAATCGATTGGTGGCACTCACAAGCGCGATGCATCCTTGCCTGGTTCTCTTTGCTTTAGCCGTTTCGCTCCTTATATAGGTTGTTTGCAAAAAGCCCTCCAGCCAAACAAGTGACGTCAAGGCCTGGGCTAGATTCTCAACCAGATTCAATGCGAGCTTTCCGATTGGCTGCTTGTGATCAAGTGACAGCAACATTAACGCGTCAATGGTGACGCCACTGCGATTCTATCCTTCCCCGCGATCTGCCATTCGATCTATATAAACCCCCGCGTCCTCACGTCTCGTCATTTTATGTTCACTCGCTCACTTCGTCCCCTCACCAGATCCCGCATATACTCTCCCACTTTCACCCAGCCTCCCCGCTTCGCATTCGCCACCACCGCTTTCAGAATGGCGAAGACCCTGACCGAAGCGATCAAGGAGGACCACGAGGAGATGTACGAGTACCACGAAAACTACACCAAGGCCCCGAACGCGGACGAGCGCGGGCGCTGGGCACGCCAGCTCACCTGGGAGGTTGCGCGGCACGCCGTCGGCGAGGAGATCGTCGTGTACCCCCTCATGGAGGAGTATTTGGGCGCGAAGGGCAAGGCGCTCGCGGACGAGGACCGCGCGCAGCACCAGCACGTGAAAGAGCTGCTGAGCCACCTGGAGAGCCTGAACGTTGAGAAGGACGCGCAGGCGTTTGGGGAGACGGTGGAGAAGGTCATGGCACATCTCAAGCCGCACAATGATAGCGAGGAGCAGAATGATCTGCCGCCGCTTGAGGAGAAGTTGGGCGTGGAGAGAAGCAAGAAAGAGGCGGCGCGGTTCTCGAGGACGAAGAAGTTTGTGCCCACCAGGTAAAGCTTCGCAGTGCTTTTCCCGTTGTCTATTGCACGATCTGACCTTCAATCTACAGAGCTCATCCGTGGGCGCCAAATCACCCTCCGTTCGAAACTGTCGTTGGCTTGATGACCGCACCCATCGATAAGCTCCATGATATGTTCGCCTCGTTCCCCACGGAGGAGATGAAGGAGCGCGCTGAGAACTAGTTAGTGGGGAGTGGTACTTGACGCATGGACATTAGCATTGTCGTTTGCAGCTGTAAGAATAGTCATGTAATTGCATTTGGAGTTGTATCATGGAAGGATAGCGTATCAGTATTTTCGCCTCATCGTGTTCTGTTGCACGGATTCTTTCACTTTCCGTAAGACTCGAACTGCTCTTTCGCAGACATTAGTGAACCCTTTGAAGTATAGCGCTGGTGAAGTGTTTCATTTGAAGGCTCGTTCTTCTTGGATCTCGAGAAAACATTGATATTAGATGGAGGATTAAACGTATGCCACAAAGCCTTCGAGATGCGAAAACGGAGCTCGAGGAATTCGAAGGTCCCACCTCCAGCAAGTCCCAGGGACTGCAATGAAAACTTGTCAGTTCGGAAGCCACAACAGCAGAGATAGCGAACTAACAGGATTATTTGCAGGGTGCATAGACAAGATATCTGGATTAGTGGATGTAGAGTAAGGAAATATGCGTCATTCACTTAGGAGATTAGGGTAGGTGAGCTGAGTAGTCGTGGAGGTATCTCCAGCCGGCCCGAGGGTCCAGGCAGCAATAGCGAGTGCCAATATATGCCGTGGACCCGCCGATTACTCGCCCTCGGCGTTCATATTGGAGATGCGTAGCGAACGACGGAGACGCTTGCGATCGGGAAGAGAAGTTCCATCCTTCAAAGACATGTCAGCGAACATCAATAGAAGTAAGGATGGGGTAGCGGACCTCCTTGTCGGGGGGAGCGTCCTTGCGCTTGTGAGATCGCTGTAGCAATTGCTGTGGCTGTGTGGTGTCGTGCGCTGGCACCTCGGTTTCCCTCGAAGCATCTTGGTGCAGTCGTGCGGCTTGCTGGCTGGCTGTTTGCAGCTGCGTCTGATTGTGCGATGATCCCGGGAGTTCTGACGTGCCTGGGTTGTGGTGGGACGCCCTAATGATAAGAGATGTAAATGTCACTATTTTGCCAGCGAGACGGTTGAGATGACTAACGTCGGGTTTAGAACTGATTCGCCGGTCTGGTTCGTGATATCCAATTCTCTGGAGCTCGGTGAAGGGCTATCAGTATCTGGCATGGCATCCAGCAGGGTCATCCTCTCCTTGGTCTGGGCTGCAGTAGTGGGGGGAATCGCGGCGGCCCACGCGCGGATGCTGGCGTACGGGTGCGTCACGTCTAGCTGCGACATCTCGGCGCGCCTATAACTATAAAGCTCCTGTATGAGACGTATTTGAGTGTCGACTGCAGAAGCAACGGCTCTGTTGGCACGTTCCAGGTCGTTGTACAGGCGCTGGATCGTAGGAGATACTAAGGGCTCCCCCAGTGATGGATCCCGCAGCATGGGAGGTTGTGTGGTGCACTGTAGAGAGGGGGGTTGGAGTCCAGCGGAGGAACCACCGTGACGGTATGATGTTGTAGAACCAGAGCGCGAGAATGAGAATATTGGCGATTGACTGGCATGGGGCTGGTTGGAATCGCTGGGCATGGATGGTATATGCTCCATTTCTAGGTCATAAAAAGAAAGAAATTTAAGGCAGGGAAGATTGCCCAGGTTGGTACATTGATGTCGTGAAGCAAAAGCAAACGCGTGACTGAGTTAAGGTCGGTCTCAATAAAACTGCACTCTTCAGTTAACTTGAACGATCGTCAGATATCATCGACATCCATGCCAGTGTTCGCTCTACCATCGCAATCCGAGTATCACATCCATCACACAAACACACTGAAACACAGACCTAGCATGAACAGGATTTGGCCAGGCTACTCATTCTAATTCCTTATGCAATCATGGCTACACCGGAAACAATGAGATGCATTTTACAGCATCTTCGAGGTCAGTTGATTGCATCTTGCCACATTTTACGGATCGCTCCCAATTACAGGTGTTCCGTGACGGGATCTCCCCGGAATAAACGTCAAGTCAACCCTCTCTCAGCAGTGACACCGCCGCCTGATTGTTAAGCTATGTATGCTCTCATTGCTGCCAGTGGGGATTGAAGCTCATTCAAGTTGCTGTAAAATTTAAATGCTGTGCATTTCAATAGACCTGTAACATTAACTATACTTAAAGGAGCCCGGTGGCAAGCAAGCGGTGTCCATTTATTCTTCCCTTCATCCAAGCGCACACCTCCTTATCTTTTGGGCTGATGTCTCAGCTCGTGGAACTTCCCTCAGAATGTCACCTGAGCGACAAATCCCAAGCAGCGGTCACGCTGTACACGACTTTCGTGATCACTATCGTGACCACGATCACACAGCCCTACATCGAATCGTTCATCCTGGCTTGGATTGCATGGCTCCCAGTGTTCCGCGGAGCAGTGGGCGTCGGGATATATGCTGTGGCAATCATTCCTTTGCGCCTTGAGAGCGTGCAGGAGGCAAGGCACCACCAAAGGCAGCTCGCCCAGACCCGGCAAATGGAAGAAATTCCATTGGCAAGTTCGCGCTGGACGCGTTTGAAGACCTCCCTCTCTCCTAGTCTCAAGTGGATGAACCATACCCCCCCATATAGAGATGCTGAGTCTACAGCCGGCATTGTCACCCTAGCCGTGTGGGCCTTCTGGCATTTCTGGCTTCCCTTCTCCCAAATCAACTGGCTGGTTCGCCATTTCCACAGCGCCACAGCTGGACTCATGTTCGCCCGTGCAACTGGAGTCGGCGTTGGTCTGGTTGGGATGTCGATTGATTACAAGGGGAGGGTAATAGCTGCCCTGGGCATCCGCTTTGGCATGCCGGTTGCAGTCTTCCTGTCGTTGTACACGATCCTGGTACGACTCGCGCTGGTTGGCGTGATGTCAACGGAATACATCCTAGCGGCCATCCGAAGCATCCACACCTCCTCGAGCAGATTTTTCATTCCCGCCATCGTCATATTCTCCCTCGTATGGTGCGCGGCCAGCTTTCCCTTCGTGCCTGGGAGGGACTGCGAAGCGGGCGATGACGAGAACGCCAGGACTTGGTCTTTCTCCGACATTCCGAGGCGTAGCGGTTGGGGATTCCTCATCACGATTCTGGTGGGTGTTGTGGCAGGGGCGTTCTTTGCATGCTTTACATGCACTATTGCTTTCATTTTATGGCAGTCTGCTGATAACTCAAATGGACTGGATATCCCGGCCTATGCTAAATGCGAGGCCTTAGACATGTGGTCTAGGGTACAGGGCCTTATATGCTGATGGACTTGCTGCTCCGGTTCCAGTTGGACATTTTTCTTAGCAGTACTGTGCTAGTGATGCTACGGTTTTTATTTATTGGTTCAATATATACTCTATATGCTATTATATTATCATGTTCACAGACTGGCACCAACGATGTGATTTTAGGCAATTTAGTCAACCTAGCCAAACCTAGCTGGCAATACTTTGGACGAAAGCTTGCCCAACCAAGGCACTGAGCATTATCTGCCAACGCCTATTCACTCCAGGCCAGGCCAGGTACCCGACTACCGATACGGTGTACCGAAATTTGCATCCTAATCTGCCTCAGCAAGAATTTGGAATGTGCAATAGACAGAATAGATATGATGCGGGGGGGAAGTGATTCAAGTGAACCTCTTAAAGCCTCAAAGGCTATAGAACCTCCGGCCGTCCAGGATAACATCAAAGCGCCCGTATGTCCGTATCGTTTGCTCAAGAACAGTCTGTCGTTTCGGGGACGATCTGGGTAATTTGTGAGCGGAATTGGGACTCTCGACAAGCGTGTTGAGGTCCGAAAGCAGGGCCTTCCGGAACGCCTCACTCGCAAAATTGGATCTCAGCTCCATAAACCGAAGGCCATCGGTAGCCAGCTCTGGCGCCCATCTTGACTGGAGAGCGGCGGCAAACAATGACGCGCATTGATGGGCGGGATGGGCGGGCTCGGACCCCGCTGTGCAGCGGAGCTCAAGAGACCGCAGCCCGGACACGAGCTGGTTATCGGGTGTGAGAGTCAGCGCTTCTGCTAATTCAACCCATCCCGATGGGTTAATAGATATGCTGAGGTCGCGCAGGCTCGGGATGGTCCGCAGGAGATCTGAGAATGACTCCTCGAACTTGAATGGCCCGGTTATCTGAAGTGAGACCAAATTGCAAGCAGAGCGGGACAGAAGCGATATGAGTGCCGTGTCAAGATGGGGACAAGAGAGCTCTCGCAGGAATGGCAGGCTGATTTGGTCGAGGAGCCGCCGGATCGCGCCGCTGTCCCGGCCATTGACTTTTAGCGTCAAAAGACACGGATGCTGGAAAGTACGGGGCCCTTCAAGGACGGGTATACTCCTAATCTCAATATATCTGACTTCGAGGCTCTCGAGATTGGGTGACAACCTGAGTATGTCCGCTGCCTCGTTCCACAAAGGTGCGATGGCTTCACAATGGGTAAGCTGATTCCATGGAATCTTAATGAGGGACGGGCGACAATTGTTGAGCGTCAGGCGGCGCAGACGCGGGGCGGTGAAAAACGCATCAGACGGCTGTGCCGCGGTCCCCGTTTCGAAGTATTTCAATTCCAACGACTCCAAGAGCGGCCAACCATCTTTGGGCACCTTAAGCGCGTAGATTTGTGTTTGCTCTATTGAGAAATGGTGCCACCGTGCAGAGTGGAGGAGAAGCAGCTGTAGCGCATCTTCGATGATCATCGTTGCATCTATGGAGCTCCCGGGATTGCCGCGCAGCTGGATGGAGAGCGGACAGTGCTCCGAGCGCGCAAGCCAGGTGCGTGTGCATTCCAATTTCGAGTACGGATATGGGTCCCACATACTGTCGGCGGTGACCAAAATGTAAGACCAGAGCGACGGAGTTGAGAGCGCAATCGCCCGCCAGCGCTGACATACGTGAGAGGGCAGCATAACGGGGCGCCGCTGGGAAATGGAGTTGTACTTTACAGGTACGCAGCAGGAAAATATTTTCAGCAGGAGCTCGATGGGTATTTCGTGAATTGGATGGGAGATGTCGGTTGGCGTCATGGTCACTAGTGTCTGACGAGAGCGAAGCAGCCGAGTGAATGTCAACTTGGGACTGTGGATGTCAATACTGAATTCAGCGGAAGATGATGCATTTCAGCACACCTGAGTGACAGTATTTTCGGATGGCCGCTTAGCGCTCTTAAACCCCCAAACAAGAAATGGGGATATTCCCTCTGTGTTCCTGTTGCTATCGCGTACTGCTGGCAATCAGGAGTCAGAACTGCATCAATGTATTATATCACCAAAGATCGATTGTGTTGATTTGAATGTTAGTCCGAGCCTCTGGGACACAGTCAGACCGTTCACCGTTGTCTGTGGTAAGAGAGGGAAGTTGTAACTACTGATGCCGGATTCAAATTCTCGTCTCTACCCCAACCACGCACAAACCGAAGAGCCTGCTCATACCGGGGCATATGTACAACACTTTAGGGAATCTTGCTGGCTATCTCGCGTCTAGATCTTCCCATCCCGCAACCGATCGTGCTTTGTCGTTGGGACACTGTCTACCAACCCTGGTCAAGTCGACCATTTGTCGTGCCAGTTAGCTGCATCCGTCCTGCCAGGTAAACTTTCGATCTTCTCCTCTAAATGTGTTCGGGGCGTAATGTTGATTCATTTGCAACTCAATTTCATTCTGTCCCCAGCCCCTGGTTTAAATTTGCCGCTGCTCTTAACACGCGGAGTTGTGCCGGCTGTCTGGGACCTCGCCAACGAGTCAGCTGCTACAGTACACTGGACCCGATGATGTCCGTCTCCTATTCCTTCTGTTTACACTGACACTCATTATATTGTTTATAGATCGGCACTTTGCCAGTACACTCGAATGAGACAGTGACTGAAACAAGCCTCGGCCCCTCGTACGTGCTTCCCGTTTCGCGTATCAAACGCCCGCCTCAAGTCGCGCAAGCAATTTGGCGGGACGGTGTGCCAGTGCCTCGTTGGTACTCGGATGAGGCGGGAATCGAAGCGCACAAGGCTCGCCTCGAACGTCTGATGCACTCCTTGTCTCGCGCGTTGAACCTCTGCTTTGAGCTGCACGAAGGGACTCGGCATGCGCTCTATATGAGATGCTTCACTATTAGACTTGTTGGCGCGCATGTCGCTTCGCCCTGCATAAAACCTTGTATGTTGACTATGTATTTGATACCCCGGATACACACTTTTCTGCATTATTGCCAACACTACAAATGTTCTTTAGGTCTGTATGCTATTCAGAGAAAATTTGCGCAGTTTAGCATCGCAAGACGCTCGATGCACGCAACTTAGCCAACAACGTCAACAATCTTAAACAGACAAAATCTCGGACGGGCGCGGCTTGCACGTGCGAACTGGCCACCAGCGTGGCATGCGCGGTGAGGGTTTGGGAGGTGCAATGGATAAAGTAAATATTGTGCAGAAGGCTGTTTATGAAACTGCCCGAAGCCTTAAAGGCTATGGGACCTCCGGCCATCCAGGAAAACATCAAAGCGCCCGTACGTCCGTGCC
>JACXVL010000421.1:13546-25185 GCA_014898675.1 Athelia sp. TMB | reverse complement strand
GGGTCGCTTGGTGGAACTTGCCTCAACGTTGGATGCATTCCATCCAAGGCCATGCTCAATAACTCGCACATATACCACCAGACAAAACACGACCTGGAGCGTCGCGGTATCGATGGTATGCCATCCTTCGTACACTCTCAGCTGATATATGTATTGATGTTCACTGTAGTCACTGGCGTTTCCTTGAACCTCGCTCAGATGCTTAAGTCGAAAGACACCTCCGTCACCGGCCTCACCTCGGGCATTGAAAGTCTCTTCAAGAAGAACAAAGTTGACTATATCAAAGGCGCTGCGTCTTTCCTTGGCCCTAATAAAATATCCGTCGACCTGCTCGACGGTGGTTCCACTGAGGTTGAAGCGAAGCACATCATCATCGCTACCGGTTCCGAGGTGTCTCCCTTCCCTGGTGGTGGCATCGAGATTGACGAGAAGCAGATTGTAAGCTCGACGGGTGCGCTGGCGCTTCAGGAGGTGCCCAAGAAGATGGTCGTCATCGGTGGTGGCATCATCGGTCTGGAGATGGGCAGTGTCTGGAGCCGACTTGGTGCGGAGGTCACTGTTGTTGAGTATCTAGGCGCGATCGGTGGGCAGGGCATCGACGAGGAAGTTGCGAAGCAGTTCCAGAAGATCCTCGCGAAGCAGGGCCTGAAGTTCAAGCTCAACACCAAAGTCATTTCTGCGGACAAGAGCGAGAGCGGAGTCAAAGTGAAGGTCGAGGCTGCGAAGGGTGGCAAGGAAGAGGAGCTCGATGCGGATGTGGTCCTTGTTGCCGTAGGACGTCGGCCGTACACCGAAGGCTTAAACCTGGAGAAGGCCGGTGTGGAGCTGGACAACAAGGGTAGAATTGTCATTGACGACCAGTTCAACACCTCGGTGAAGAACATCAAGTGCATTGGCGATGTCACGTTTGGCCCTATGTTGGCGCACAAGGCTGAGGAGGAGGGTGAGCATACCTCAGATTTGCTTTACCCGCCAGATTTCTGACAACAATTCGTCGGAGCAGGCATTGCAGCGGTGGAATACATTCACTCTGGTCATGGTCACGTCAACTACGCCGCCATCCCGTCTGTCGTCTACACACACCCCGAAGTCGCCTGGGTCGGCCGTACAGAGCAAGAGCTCAAAGCCGCCGGTGTTGAGTACAACAAGGGCAGCTTCCCCTTCATCGCCAACTCGCGCGCCAAGACCAACCTTGACACCGAAGGCAGCGTGAAGATCCTTGCAGAGAAGGAGACCGACCGCATTCTCGGTGTTCATATCATTGGGCCCAATGCTGGTGAGATGATTGGCGAGGCAGTGCTGGCCATGGAGTACGGCGCTAGCTCGGAGGATGTTGCGCGTACAACGCATGCGCACCCAACACTCAGCGAGGCGTTCAAGGAGGCTGCGATGGCGACGAGCTCCAAGGCGATCCATTTCTAGATGTAATCACGCTATGTTAAATTACTGGTGTTTACCTGTTTGTTAACCATCTAATCCTATTCCGTCCGGATAATCTTCCCATTTGTGTCCAAGATATAATTGAGGCACAATCGAGCGAGGGCGGATCGCAGGTTGAGGATACATCAATGGACTGAGGGGATCTCCTAGACCCCTTGACTATCCTTACAGACTATCGTTTTCCTAGCGCGCGCGTTGACGACCGTAGAAAATAGCGAAGAGAGTAACATATGCTAGGAGAGGACCGCGTTGTCTGCCTACGAGAGGCAGCTAAAGAAATGGCCTAGAGGATGGAGAAACTCAGAGATTAAGGCAGAATGCAGAGTAGAGTGTGAGTCGACATGGTGCCAACGAGGAAGACGAGGCGAAAAGTTGCGATAGCAGCGCATACCGCTTGGATAGCTATGTGTTACATCTGTCCGATATTTAATGTGAGGAGGGCAAGGGAAGTGCGTACCGTCGCATCGAACAGTGACTTTGAGTCTGAATCTTGACCGATGAAGGCGCGGCGGCGAGCTATTAATATATATCCCTGCACGTTTCACGCATTATAGCCTATTATAGCGAGCCGCAAGAACAGATGCGGATGGGTAGGGCGCGTAAGTTTTAAACATCTTGACGCAGCGAGAGCTCGCGATGAGACCTGGAATTGTTGTCAAAAACAGGGCGCCACCGTACGTGCCCAGAGCTGGAGAAATTGGCTGACACATTGCGGCTTTCGTGCAGTGGTTGTGGCATTGCAGGAGAGAGCTAAGGAGGGATGCATTCTTTGAAAAGCTAAAAAGATGACATCAATGCTCAAAAGCCTGGCCTAATGGAGAAACAGTGATAGGCAAGTCGTTACTAACGGTTTCGAGAGGGGCAATTGAAATCTACAGAGCTGGGACTGCTTCGGTATGTCAACGTGCCTATCATGTGGCGGCAAAAGTTTAACAGCTCTGCGGTTTTTTGAGATAGGAGAACCGAAAGAATGATTCGATTTGAAATAATCCACGTCCATGTCTCTACATTCTTCTAGCTTTCTCAAAGCTTCGACGCCACCAATCGTCAGGTGTCTCAACAGCGCCGAGGCTATATCCTACAGGCAAAATGCAAAGATAGTTCTGATGCGACGATCCATGCAGCGCTACAATTTGGGTGATCGTTGTATTTGACTCGACAAAGGTTGTTCCATATACGGGCCGTCCGTTATGTTCTTTATAGCAACTGACGAATCAGGGGATCGTGCGAGAGGATTGCTGGTACATTTAATTTGACCAAATCCATGTCGTGCGGAAGAGAAGTTATTGGAAAGTTGAAGGCGTCCAACCAACGATTTGTTCAGCCACTGAAGTAACATGTTGAAAACCAGTGACTGCCTGCCCCTTCCATGAGACTCTCGAGTTCTGTCCGTAATCCAGCTAATTCCGAGCTCTGATGAAACACATGAGAGAAGCGAAAGAGGTCATGCAGCCCTTGCGGGCGTGCAGAAGTCAAGAGTGGCGAAGGTTTGACGCGTAGGTTTTGTCTGGCAAGAAATATACACAAGATCTGCAGCAGTCGCAAAAGGACCTGGGCGATGTGAGATCGGCCCATTGGCATCTACATGACCTGGGTGAGCAAGCGCGTCAAACGCTCCTCTATATCATCCAGATCCTCCAGCATGCATGCGTGTCTTTCTTCCAGCGCATCGAACGTCCCGGCAGTGAATGTAACATCTTCGTCTCTAGCCGCCCTCCCATCCTCCCCCGATCGCATGCGGGGCAATGTCGGAGTGGGCGGTAAAGGAAAGACTGAGAGAATGTTGCTGCTGCTGCCTGTGGTCGGATTCATGCCCACCCCCAGCCTCTGGTTGGAATACGACGCAGAGATAGTGGGGGTAGTACTGCGTCTGGAAAGCATCGACATAGCAGATCCGGGGCGGGGGCTCGGGCTTGGGCTGGCTGGGCCCTCGGAATCAGAGTACGTTGATTCCAGAGGGTACTCGATCACCTGCGTCATCGTCCCCGTAGGCTCCCTGTCCCGCGTCCCAGGAAACTCATCCTCGTCATCGCTGCCGTTATCGAACCGCACGTCCTTCAATTTCATGAAGCTGCCCATCCCCGAAGAACGCGTAATGGGCAGCGTCAACACACGCGGCTTGCGCCCACTCTCTATCACTTTCTTCCGCGCGCTCATGCCCACGAGATCTACAAGCTGCTTCATAGCCTCGCGATCAGATATCAACCTCCTCTGCACCGTGCTCCGGCGCACTGTGCTTCCATGCGGGAATCTGTGTGGTACGGAGCTTGCCCGGAGGGGGGTTGCAAATGTACTTCCGTGTTTGGGGAAAGGAGTTGACTGTGAAGAACGAAATGCGGGTCTTGGTGTCTCCGCTACTAATTCGGCACGAGGGAATGCGTCTGCTGCTGGTCCCCACGAGAACCCGATGAATGCTGTCGCCCCTGTCTCTCTTATGGCGGATCGTGCAAGTCTATGAGACGGCGTAGAGTGTAAAGCCGAGACGGCGGGGGATGACGAGCCTCGGGAGGACTGGAATAGCGCCGAAAATGCGAAAGCCTGCGAAGGCTCTCCTTCGGTTTGGTATGGCGATTGGTTGAAGGGCGCAAGGGGCTTTGGGGTATATGATACCGAGGTTGCGATGGGGCTATTGTATGTGAACTGCGGGAGATGTAGCCCTTCTGGAGCGGATTCTGCTCAACGTCAGGATAAGAAGCTGGAAACAATATGTGGAATGAAGCATACGAAGGTGCAAATCTCTCCAGTCGGTATCCTCGAAAAAGGTGTGCTGAACGAGTTCATGGACGCCTTTTCTCCCCAATCGTGTTTCCGCGGGTGCCAGCAATTTTCGGAGCAGATCCTCGTATGCAGCAGACACAGGAATGGCTCGCGGGAAGCGGAGACTAGTCTACAAAAATGACTGTAAGTATCGGGCAGCGAGAGTATGAGCAGCTGTCAACAAACCTCATGGTCCATGATCCTCAGATATGTCTGTCGAATGTCCTTTGCGAAGAAAGGCGCAACGCCATAGGCCATTTCGAATAGCATCGCGCCTGTGCTCCACCAGTCGGTCTCCTTGCCGTATCCTTCGGTCAGATTATCCTTGTCGCAATCCTCATCCTTTTGCCGTTTTGGAGTCTCGGCATCATCATCATCATCTTCCATTGCTAGCTCTAGCGCAACCAGCGCCTCCTCATGCACTCTCAGGATCTCCGGCGATACATAGTCACACGTCCCACACGGCACGAGACAATACTTCTTCGCAATCCCCCTTCTCTCATTCCCGCCTTTCTCTTCAAGGAGCAGCGGCGCAGCCGAGCCAAAGTCAATCAGGAGCAAATGTGCATCGCGCGTAAGGACGAAGTTGTGTGGTTTGATATCGCGGTGCGCGAAGCCCTGCGCGTGACACCAGCCCACGGCGCTCACGATCTGGGGCGTCCACCACTTGAGATCGTCTTCGGATATATTCCCATCCAGAGGACTGGACTCGAGAACATCCCAAAGATTGCCGCCCTCGGCGTAAGTCATAACGATGTGAAGGTGCGTGGAGCTCTGGAAGGCGCAGAGCAGGTGCGGGGCCCAGTGGGAGGAGTTTTTGCGGGACGCGAGCAGAAGATCGCGTTCGAATTGGGGGGAGCATTGCTATCATCGCATAAGCCAGAGTAAGCCGATGGATGGCAGGGAAAGAACATACATCGCGAGTTTTGTATGCAAATTGTTTTTCGACGGACTTGCGGACGTACACTCTGCCGTCGAGCTGGCAAGTCACCACATCGATCTAAAGTGATTCTCAGAGAGCTATTTGCAATAAATTGAAATATTGCGTACCACTCCAAACTGCCCATACTCCAAAGTCCCTATGACTCGCAGATCTTTATCTCCAAACCTCAATGTATCTATCTCCGTCGTCTTTGCTGATCATCGCGTCAATTTTTCATTGCCTAATGGAAATGCATGGCTTCTGACCAGTTTTTCCAATTACACTCTGCCCGTGCAAGAGTCGATCAAGCGCAAGCGCGTCGTCATCTTCGTTGCCTTGACTGTCCAAGAGATTGCCCAGACGGGACTTTCGGGTGTGCCACGAGAGAGACATACATTAGAATAAGCTCTGAAGGATCTGTACAAACTAGGTTGTTGAGATGCAGCAGAGGCTCGAGTGTGTGAAGGCTTCAGACCAAGGCGCGAACGAGCTGGAAAGAAGGCCCGCTACTTGTTTGGTTCCAAGGCTGTCAGCGTCACAAAACCAAACAAAGAGCAAAACTGGTCGTGTGCTTACAGACATAACCTGTAACCTTTCTCGCTATTCGACTCCAGGTGAAATCCTAGTTTTGAGCATCCGCCGATTGAATATTGCATACCAAGCAGAGTTGAGTAAGGTTGATGATGAGCTAAGAGTCGACTTCGTCTCCATGCGAATAGCATGTGGCTATGTATGTGTGGGTCCTCAAATCTTCTCAGACTGACTTCCTTCAGGCATGAATGCCCTGCTCTTTACACTCACCATTGCTTGACTGGCTGAGAGCCTGAGACTTCTCTTCGGCTTCTTCACCTTGTCTTCACCTCATCACATGGACTGGCGCCTCCCATTCAATCGAATTAAACTTCTTGCCTCGTTTCGCTACCGCACATCTTCCTAAACATATCGTCCTTTGTTTCGGCAAACGCCTATGATATCTACTCCACTCCTTCAACTTTGATTCTCCAGTACCCGCCGCATGCCTCGTCTTTGGGCGGCCTTGTGTGATATTGACCCGCTCAAGACACCGAAATGTGCCCTGCATATGTTGATGATACATCTTTTAAGGAACCACCTTCTACAGCAGCTGCAAGTGCCCAGGGGTACAGCGGCAGAACTTACCAGGAACGATTCAGAGTATCGTGATCAACATGCCATCGACTGACTCGGGAAATTTATCTATGCCTAGCGGCCCTTACTGTAGAACACTATGTCTATCCCACAGTCACCCAAGACTCTTGTTCATGAAGCTTGCTTGAAGCTTGCAGCTAGGTGGGGAACTCGGGGGCCGAATTCTTGGTCCCAGATCCCAAGTTTCCCATGTTGGTTGACAGCTGTACTTGTATTATTACTTGATACTGCCACAGCTTTGATCTCCCCCCCACACTTCCGGTTCCTCTCTCCCGACAGACATCTCGCTTCTCAAGTCGCCGTCCTACACGTGCCCGCCACATATGTTTGCGATCCCTCTCCGATCTCAACAACTCCTCACTGCAATTTGAATCTTGTTGAGAAAACACCCAATACCATCGGAACAAGGGGAGACCCTTTTCAGGACGTGACGATGGGGCGGCTAATAGCTGCGAGCGGCTTTACGCACCAAACATGCGATAGGCCGTCTGTGATTTTTCTATTTGGCAGACCAGGGCAAACTTTCTTAGCTCGTAGATGGCTAATGATGATGGATCTCCGCTCGGATTTACCGGGTATACATCGGCGAGGGGCGAGCGAGACGGCTTTTCGTGCGCCAGAAATATTTTAACAGTCGGATGCGCACGGCACCGAGATAACCGGGCTGGGTAGGCACCTAGGTTCTATGTCGCTCAGGCAGCGATAATCTGTTGGAATCACGCTTAGCCAATACCACCTCTTTCCAGAATGATTTGCACACAGTGCCCATCGACAGTCTTCGCAAGTTGCAGGGTGCAATCGTCGTCTTGCAGATAATCACATCGGTCGTCTAGACTCTGTAGAGCATACGGTTATTCTCTCCACTACCCTCCAACGAACATCAACGCCCGAGCTTACAGGTGGCGCTGTCAGTTCAAGTTTCCAGCGCGCGTAGAGATCTTGCATGCGTGGTGACCTTCCTGGAATTCTACAAAAATCGCTGGCAGAAATCACAATCACCGCAAGACAGGCGTGGGGGATTCAGATGAACAGTTACCTTCGCAACAGTTTCTGAAGCATGCAAACATCAAAGCAGCGGGAGCAAGTGCTCAGGTCCAGGACGTGCAGCCCTCTGCCATACGGTCAGCACGCGCACGTGATTCTACTTGATTTCAAAAACAAGACGAGATTGTGCTCAACTCAAGGAAGATCAGGAAAGAAGTACAATCCAGCCGCATGTGCGTGATACATATGACTATAATTTCCAATGGGTATACACGAACGATCTATCTATCATGCGCCTTAGTTGCCTAGTGGTTGATAGACTTCACCGTTGCGGCCCAGAAGGCCGCCGGGTCGTCCCAGTGCGCGAAGTGGTTCCCATTCACCTCGATGAACCGAATCGGCCTGACCTTGTTGCCCTTCGCCACATGCTCCTTGTACTGCCTCTCCGTCTCAATCATCCCGTACACGCAGTACCACTGCGCCTCGTTGCACCACACATGGTCCACGGTGACCTTCGGAAGGATCTCCTGGGCGAGCTTTTCGTTGAATAGCGCGGCCTGGGCCATGATCTTGAGCGCGGGCTGCATCTGGAAGAACATCGGGCCTTCGCTGCGCGCCGCCGCCGGGCCGTCGAAGTTGACCTTCATCTCTTCCTCGGTCATGGCCTCCACGGATGGACGCTCGCCGTGCTTGGCCATGGACAGCCCGTGCACGGTGCGCGCGGCGAGATCGGGGTGCTTGTAGTAACCAGAAACCCAGATGGAGAAGTTGGCAAAGACTTCGGCGGGTGTGGGGAAGTCGGGGTCGGTGAAAGGGTTGTATCCCTCGGGGGGCTGGTCGTAACCGAAAGGCAGGAAAGGTGGGTCTGTGACAGTAGGTCAGCACGAAATAGTGTGGGAGATGCGAGATAAGGACGCACCGTAAAGGATGAGCCGACGGTAGTACGGTTCGAGCTTTTTGTACGCTTCGACTCCCACGACCTCAGGATAAGCGAACGTCGCGAGCGGGGTCGCGTTGCCGCTGCTCCAGCCCATCACTGCAAAGCCTCCCTTCTTTCCATCGGCGCTGATCTTGGGGATATCGTGCGTCTCCGCAAACCAGGTTAGGAGGTACGCGACCTCCTTACCAAGGCGCTCCATGAACACGGCCTTGCCAGCGTTCAGATCCGCGAGATTGTCGTCAGTGTAGGGCGTCGATCCGCCATAGTCCCTGCGGTTGACGATAACCAGACGGATATTGTCTTTTGCGCCGAGTGAAAGGAGCTTGTGGAAGGTATCTGCGTGGGGAGATTAGATTAAGATTAAGATTACGTGGCGATGTGGCGATATGAAAGGGTGAAATCGAGAAGTGGAATTGAATGGAGGACAGGGACTCACGTCCAGTGAAGGCCGAGCCATGGTAGATGACAAGAGTGGTATAGTCGCTGGACCCCGGAACGGGTCCGCTATCAGTGTAGAATAGGACAGTTCCATCGTCGTTGACTGGTGCGGTAGGCATGATTGGTTATGGTGCTGGTTGCGATTGGGGGGATACTGATTATCCCAACTTCACTGAGACTTAAGTACGCTACATGAGGGCCCCTATCGGTGGGTTTAATCAAAATGGTTTTATTCGATTAATGATGCGAGCCTGAGCGAGGGGCACACATAAAAACAAGACAGACCATTCTCAGGTGCCAGAGCGAGCCATCTTCCCCAAGTCTACAGCACACGTGTAAGAAGGTGTAAGATTGGTGCAAGATTCAGAACTACACTACAAGAAGAGCCTGCAACGGCTATGAAAACCTTGTGAGTTAGATGATCAGGGCGCTTTGAGGGGCGATGTCCTATTCAGTTAGAGCGACCAGAGGAACAAACTGATGGCCATAGACGGCTAGACTAGTAGCGATTTTTCAACCCTGAAATAATTACGGCAAGTAATCAGAAGCGTATGTAACGGTAGCAGCGCGGCACGTGCGGCCTCTCCCGCGATGCCTCTGCTTCTCCAAATCGTAACGACAGGGAGCGTGTATTGAATCACCAGGACATCGTGGGGTTCTCGGCATACAGTCTAAGGAAGAAGCATTCGAAACCTATACTTTGTTAGTGCATGGCTTTGAATTGGAACGCCACGACGGTCAATCCGTATGGTCGGGATATCATATTGCCTATTCTTTGTAAGGCATCCCCCTTCTTCCTATCGGCAACGAGGCTGATCGAGGTGCGGGATAGATCCCTAACGCCATTTGGTTGTAATGTTATTTTCACGATCCAGGCCATCCTTCCGGCGCGCCCTAGATCAACAACAAAACTTTGTTTGTGCCGCCTTGAGCTTTGGCGGCGTTATGCTCATTGTTGCCTCATTAATCCTGCTTCTCTGCTCCATCTCAGTTATATCTTTGCTATGGAGTGTGGCGGTGGCTCCTTTCCCAATAAGTGATTCCCTTTCTGCGCTCTTCGCTCTGCTAAGGCAACCAACCAGTGATGTTGCATTCCCTATAATTGCCGATGTCATGATGTGTCACTACTCGGACGATCAGGCCATCTCAGGGGAGAGAACTGCAATCGGATCCATTTGCCAAAGATACATCCGCGCTCAATCTGTCAACGCCTAGCGCAGGTTGTTCAAAGCGTATAATAGTGACGAAAATCTTCCCGTTCTCCCAGTCTCCAACTCCCCTTCGCCCCACCACCACTTGAGCCAAGATGCCAGAGTCGTTCACCGATACCTTTGGCATGATGCTTATCGCATTCAGCATCGATCTCATGTGCGTGCCCTCTTCCTTCCATGTGCACATCCCACTTCCCTACCCAATATCCAACTCCATATGATTTGAATCGGACAAACGTGAACTCGGTGGACTGACGCGCCAAATCCTGCAGATTATATGGGGTCGGCCTGCTCATGGTATTTCAGTACTACCGCACATTCTCTCAAGACCCTTGGTGGCCTCTCAAATCCATGGTAGGCGCCATGACCATCTTGATGACGGCACATGTCGGCTCCTTCTTCGCATGGGTGTATTGGGACCTCATCGTATCCTTTGGCAACGCACTCGCGCTGAATATCATGGTGCGCACAGCACTGGTGCAACTGCTGTCTATCGTGCGTATCCTCTCCATAATTTCTATCATGACAACGGACTGAGCCGCTCTGCAGTACATGACTGCCTTTATTACACAATGCTTCTTCGCATCGCGTATCTGGAGACGTACGTCCTTCTCTCCATCTGAACGACCGAAATCTGACGGACAACCATTTAGTTTCGCATGGGAACATCTGGATGACTGGTTGGGTCACTATGCTCGCATTGCTGCAAATCAGCGCTGGCATCGCGCAAACCACAATCTCTGGAGAGCTGGGTTATTTCAGCTTGCTTGGAACAACCAAGGTGCGTTGGTTTCACTGTTGATCTCTTAGCTTGGTATTCATGCTTGTGTGAATATCTGTAGAACGTAACAACGATCCAGAGCGGTGCAACCGCCGCGTGCGACTTGAGCATCACCATCATCTTGTGCTACGTCCTCCATGGGAGCCGAACTGGCATCAAAAGGTGCGTCCCTCGATGTTTAAAGATCCGAGACGGATAGCTTATTTGATTCTCTCACAGCACCGACGCGCTCCTTGATAAGCTGATTGCATACGCCATCAACCGAGGCGCACTGACCACGTAAGTGGCGAATTTCTCCTCGCCACCGATAATCTCCCGTCTTGCCTAGTACTAACCTCGGTGAATTACAGCATCGCTGCGTTCCTCAACATGTTGCTGGTAAGTTTCAATTACCAGCACGTTTTATGACGATGCTGACCATGCGATGCTACAGTTTGTACTTCGCCCTGAGGCCTTCATCTTCATGGTGCCCCTTCTCCCCAGCGGTCACTGTACGCCGCGCTGTGTCTTTTTATTTTCTGTTTACTGATTGACGCGTTTGGCTTGTAGTGTATGTGATCTCTGTCGTCACCACCCTTAATAGCCGTAAGGCTATCAGGGAGAATTCGGCCGGACAGAACTCTCTACCAATGTCTTCCTTCGGCCCCGTGACGCAGAAGACGCAGGGTGTCCATGTCGTGCGTGCATGATCATCCTTATAACCCCCAACCTCCCCTGACCGCAGCGCGAGTAGACGAAATCCATTGTCACGTGGACAGAGGATGGCAAAGCCAACGAACTTGAAGCGGAGATTGACATGGATGACACAGATTCGTCCTCCAGCAGGAAAATAGTGCGTGCTTTTTTCACGAGCGCAGGAGCCTCCCACTGATCGCCGTGATTCTTTTTCTATTGAAGCAGGTGCGTGGGGGCAGCGCTGTTTGAGTGTGAACGTCTCGCTCATTTGTGCCAACTCAAGAACAACTGGGAGTTACCTCCCTCCTCCTCCAGCGCTAAGCT
>JACXVL010000420.1:36153-48836 GCA_014898675.1 Athelia sp. TMB | reverse complement strand
ATCTGTCACTCCAAATTTGTTACGACCTTGAAATTGAGTGACTCGACCAAGGCAAGTTGAGTAGCAATAGTTGTAAGCAATCATGATGGATGGATACAGGGACTGGAAATCAAGGACTATCAGTGGGCCATTATAGAATGCGGACAAAGGCTCCATTATGAGTGGCATGCATTCAGCTGCGTTTTGCTTGCCAACCTGCTTAGGCATTAGATATGCGACACACAAATAATGGGAAATGACGTACATCCTGCCTACTTGGAGATATGAAAACGAAACTTTCAGGTTTTCCTATCCTAAACATGAAAGATTCGACTTTGAACTGCGACCCACGTCTCAGGACGGACATAAAATCCACACCAAAGACTCGAGCAAATTCTCTAACGTCAGATGTTCAACGCTGTTTCCTGCTCCAAGGAGCAGCTGACTTACGCGGTCTTTGTGATGACTTCTGATTCTTCCAATATTTCTAAGACCAAAAGGGTGCGATCGGACATGTATCTCAAGGCTTGAATGACGTGTCTGGGTACCGCACTCTCAATCCATTTTGTCAGAGTAGAATGGCTGTAACGGGGAAACCTGGGCAAGGGGAGTGATTAGACACAATGCTCTAGTGGCAAAAGTGTACGGATGTACCTCTTCTTCAAGACATGATATGTCACGTTTTCCAAGGAATACATGCTGAGGGATAGCTCCGTACGCATGACCCTCCAAACATTCAGAACATGGCGGCCGCTGACCGAAAAAGTAGCTGCTTTCCTTGCACCCCACTGATCGACTCGGTCTGCACCCGTTGCCACATACCGCGGCGGAGCTCGAGACATGAGGTCAGCGATTTCTAAGCCTGAAAAGATTGATTAACTCAGACCTTGCTTGAGAAACGATAATTTACCATAATGACGAGCTCTCTCATTCAAATAGCCCCATGACGCAGATTGCACTTCCCACCCACATACAATATCGGGATCCAGCTCGACAACAATATCAACAACTGTATTGATCAAGTCCAGTTCCGTGGCGATATATTCGACCGAAATATCACGTAATCGCAATGGATCGAGCTGATTATTCTGAACCGCAAGGATCCCCGTGGGGCATGATAATTTGAGAGGTCGACCATCATTGGCAGCCTGGAATGACCAAAAGCATAAAAATATCTCATCAACTTGCGAGTCAGGCACGCGACCATCACGGTTGAGTGCTATAAGCTCCTGTAAATTAGCCAGAATGAATGAGAAGACGAGGCAAAACATTACCCATGATTTCTAGCGCGAGCACAGTCATACTTTGCCGTCCACGATTGGCTTCCGCGGACTTAGCGGCAAGAGTATTTTTGATGCCCGTGGAATTAGCTTGCGTGGGCCCCTCAATCTGGACCAGAATCAGCTTGTTTTTTTGGTGCTCTAATGCAAACAAATACCTGAGATCTCGCCTTTCGTATTTCCGCGGGGGACAACCGCGGGTGTTTCCCAAGCCATCTACGCACCTGCTGGAGACTGGGTGGTGAGCTTGCGAACTCCCATCCTAATCCAAATGCAGGCCAACGCCTTGGAATATTCTTCCTCTTTGCCTGCATATTGTGCTTGCTGACACGAGTATCGCTGGTAGTAACAGATTCCCATTCCTCCAGCGTGCTGAGACCTTCTCCGCCTTTCAGGTGATATTGCAAACCTGCGTACTCTCTGGGTTTTTCAGGAGCATCATGCTCTCTGGAATAGTACGCCATGCGCCATAATTTGTCCGGAAGGTTGTAGTCTTGCATACTAGCCATGAGCTCGGAGAGATGAGGTGGTGTGCGGGCATACTTGTACAACGCGCGATCGAAAAATTTGTTCGTCGGCAAAGCACTTGACGAGTAAACAGCAATGGGTGCCTCAGATTGAGGTTCGAGATGCATAGGACTAGACTCTGGTGATGAACTCGGTATCATTGCGTCGACAAATTGGGGTAATTCATCTAGATGTATATCTTCGTCACTAGCTATATTCGAGGCCTGGATGACTTGCTTAATGCCACTAGCAAAATGAACGTCAGTGAAACGCATTACGAAAAGCAGTTAATGGGCTACTTGCTTCGATAGGTGAGACGCTCGAGCTTGCTCCAAAATGTGGGTAGCTGGCAGTGTGGGGATGAGAGGGGGCAACTCGGGTTCCTCTTCATCTGGGATATGAGAAGCAGGTACAGTGGGAACAAGGAACGAATTTTTCTCTGTACCCGCGCTTCTACAAGGTAAGGGACATCGCACCGGGTGGACAGAGGATTATTTGAAGGCAAACTCACTCCGATGGTGTAATGAAGGGCACGCGGACGAATGGATTGCCTTGTCTTAGCCTGGCACAAGTCTCGAACATAAATTTTGAAATAGCTGGTAGACAGCTCACCTACTAGGCGTAGCGGGGGTATGAGGTGTTGAAGATTCGTTGCGAGGGCGTTTGTGCCTGAATTTTACAAAGGAATAGGTAAGTGTGAGAAATACACTCCTGCCTACACCTACGTTGGCGATTCTTGAGCGGAAGGGGATCGTTTAATGCCCACTTGACGTGGTTTATCAAGAAATGGATTCTCCTCGCTGCTACGAGTAAAATAAGCGGTAAGAACATGCCGAGAGTCTGGGGAAGGCACCTTTCTTGGTCAATTGACAATATACCATTGCTATCTTTAGGACCATCATCCTGAAGATTAGGAGGAGGGCCGTCCTCAGGCAGAAGAATGTCGTCGTCTTCCTCGTCATAGTAGTCTTCTTCCGCGCCTTCCTGTTCAACAACTCTATCTTCGCCCATGAGCTGAGCCCATTGTTGCTCTTCCCTCTCTACCATTTGACTTAACTCTTGGCTGGAAAGCATCTTCTCATCAACCTCTGCGGTTACATCAAGGGAATCGCTCTCCACTTGATCCCAGTCGTCAAGTGGTTCCTCGTTTGTGTGAGCTGAATCATTTTGGACCGGGTCAACGGTAGTTTGAGTAGGATCTCTTGGTCGTTTTGGCCTCTTCGTCCGTCTATCGCGTTCCCACAGGGCCTGCACGCTGTCAAAAGTGGATATGACCTGTCTCTCCCAGTTCTGCTCGACGGCGCTGCCATTGGCTTCGCCCGTCCTTTCTGCCTGGATGCGTTTCTGAATCTCTTCCCACCATCGAGCTTCTGCGACCCATTCACCACCTGAACCTCGGGATGATTCGCTAGGGTCAATTGGTACCTCTGGAGAGGGTGAAAGACCTCTAGCAACCCGGCGAAGACGTTCGTCCTCCCATAATTCCCGTACGCTGATGATAAGGGGCTCCGAAGGAAGGGTTGGCTCCGATACTGATAGCTTGTGGTGTAAGTCTCGAGCTTGAAGCTTATGACGATTCAATATTTGGTGTGCAGCGACATCCACTTCCAAGGTCATGCGAGATTCGCGGAAATGTGGAGAGATTTTGTATATCAGCCTCCCAGAGTTGCCTTCTTCGTCGCCCTCATCGCCCTGACCTCGCTGCCACACTTCGTTGAGATCAATCCACCCGCATCCGTACAGACCGAAATCGCACATAAATTGCAAGATATAGCTGAGATGACTCTCGTACACGGTGAAGCGCGACTGCATGATGTTGCCGGACTGCAAGACAGTGACCGCTCTGGTAACAAAGGCGGGGTCGATCAAGCAGATTTTCAAATAAGGAGAGTATGACGAGTGAAAGCCATAGAAATTGATGCCTTTGACGAGTATGATGGCGCGGACAAACTTTGAATTTGGAGAATGAGGGTTCCGCTTCATCGAAATAGCCATTGCATGGTCCAGCGATAACGTCAATAGGGAAATGTAGCGATGCACTAGTGGTACATAGATCTCAGTACTTCATCTTGCAGGATCGCGTTCAAGCTAGGTACTCACCATCTTGCGGAATCATTTTCCCCTTGTAATCGACAAAGAAATATGGATAGACTTGATGTACATGCACACACGCTTTCTGGCCAGTGGATGACATGCCAAATATTCGGATAACTGGGACACGACGGAGCGAGCAATTATCCAGAGCTCCGGCAGGAACAAGGGTGTGATCAATCTGGTTAATCTGGACACTCAAAGACGGCTCTTGAGACATGGCCTAGGATGTGGTAGATTCATGAACTGGCGAAGGCTAGCAGACTACCTTTCGGCGCGTCGCAACAAGAGCGTGACAGGCGAAGGAAGTGTAAATGTCACACAGTGACTCGGATGGGTGTCTTTACATACCTGTATCTAATACTACTTCCGGACTCATCAAACCACTACCACCACCCCGTCGCGGCTGCTTCTACACTGTTGTAGCACTATTGTCTATATCACCGTATGTCACACCTGCAGAGAGCTTTATAAACTAGCACTCGCATCTATGACAGTTATGACTTGTTTCCCGATCCAAGTGCTTCCTGGCTCCGCGACGGCAAATCCACGAACAAAGCCAGGTTCAACACAAATATATCTCTCCCTATAATGACACGAATATTTCAGAATGGTCAACGGGGCAAGAAATGCAGATGCCTACCATCCTCCATCCTCCATATCTCCGATCTTGCTTCCCACTTCTTGCTGCGGATTCCAGACAACCAAGTCTTTCAAAGCGGAGACTTTCAGCTCCAGACCCGCCCTCGGCCATTTGATTTCATAATTCTGGGGGGCATCTTCGTATACTGTATCGGTGTAGGTTCTGACGTCCACGGCTTCCCTGGCTTCTCTCCTAGGTGTATTTTTCTCCTGTTCCGACAACGCTGTCTTGTCAAAGTATTGGATGTTTTGCAGCGGATAGACAAGGGCCTCGTCTGAAGGACCACGGAAGTAGTTGTGGAATAAAGCCTGGAATTCTAATGATTCTGTTTCTGAAGGATTCGTAACATGTAGCTCGGTAGCCAGCTGGCTTTCGGAGAGCCTCACAATATAAGCTAGTCGGAAAGGCTTATCGTACTGAGCTTTGATACTGGAATTTGAATCCAGAGCTAGATATCAAGTCAGTGAAACGTCTTGTGACATAGCTCGACATAAGCGTACTCAGTTCGATAGCCACTTCTTCGTTGTCGGAGATAATTTTGCTAAATTTCCACACATTGTTCCTGGCAAAGCCGTGCTGCGCGAGTTTCATATGCTGAGGATGCGATGGTGGCCCAAAGCATGGACTGAGTGCACGGTCAGAACTTGTCTACTTGATGCAAGCAAACACTTGCAATACGACAGGGATTCCGCCTCTTACGGGCTTCGATCCATCCAGCAGTGCCTTCCCGGATACGAAGAGACGCTCAGTAGGTGCTGATGTACTCTTGCCCCCCGCTTTCCACGAAATCACAGTCGCGCCGTATAACAGAAGCTCTGCAGATGCTCCCTGGGTTTGGGATTGGTCAGATGGACCCTCAAGGTCGGCTCCATGTAAAATTACCAACCTTGGGGTGTTTCAACAACACTCGACCGTCTTGTTCATGAACAGGCATGGTAGTAGCTTGGAGAGGTGATTTCAGTAAGCGCCTGGGAGCCGCAAGATAAGATCCTCGAACCAGCCCTGCCCTAAATCTGTATTGACGTGGTTCCCCAACCAGATTTTGGTTCACTCATGCCTTGCTGTAATATATACTTGCCTCACGCTCAAGCACGTTCACCAATCAGCAACAATCTCACATACCTCAGACTATAACTTCCGGAATGCTCAAGTTTTCGTTCTCGTTATACAAGCTCGCCATGATAGTCCGCTCACATATCAACAAGAGTGTAGTATATTTTTGTTCGGATATAAACCCAGGCAGTGCCAGCAGTGGGCTTTCCCAAAACTCCACTGCGCTAGCCGTATTGATATTAATATCACTATGGTCCCACTGATACATCAAAGCTCTATTAACCTGCCAGTGCCGCTCCTGAACTTGGGTTCTTCGAAAGCCGTGTCTACATTTCTCGCATGGATTTCGAGAACTGAATTTGGCCCTAGCGACTTGCTTATATTCAATCGACCGTGGCGTCTTTGTTTAATGTTGATTCTTTTGCGAGATGCAGAATGGGCAGGATGCGTGGGATGCGCCCCTATTCTGTAAACCCTACACTAATGGTGCACACGATACGGGGTTGCAATTACAAGCACGCAAAGAAGGATCTAGTCGACGGTGTTCTGCATCATTACTTAGGACGATTACCGTTGGCCAGCAGTAGACGATGCACCGGAGCGGGGTACCAATGCCTGATCTATCAGAAGTTAATGTTGACAGTAGCTTGAAAGTTAACTGGAAGGGTGTGTGTGATGGCGCCAAGATGGCGACGACGCAGACGTGAAAGAAAGACACCTAACTTCAAAGTGAAAAGGGCACTACTTACCTTTATAGATGGTCAGCAGTACATTTTAATCCGAAATTTTTGTTTTTCACAATTTTAATGTGATGAGTGGGTCGTAGTTGGTGATTCGAGCGGGTTGCAAGAGTGGAGGCCACGTGGTTAGCACGGTCGCCACCGATAACGCCCAAACACGACGCATTCAGACGTAGAGCTGCGAAGGGTCAAATTGACGTTCCGGAAAAGTGCCGACGGGCACGCGACGTGTGGCGGAGTCGCGGAAATGGCTGGGGAGGCGCGTTTGGGCTCGTTCGCTGGCCACAAGGCGCTGTAAGGCCTAATTTTTTTATGTAGCGCAATGGTATGCATACAGAGACTATACAGATAATTTTATTTGAGGGAATTTGAGCGTGACGATGGCGGTAGAGCCTACTCAATGTGCTTTACCACTGGCCGCGCGCAGCGCCACTCAAAACAGAAAGTTCTCACGAAAAACGTCAATTTGACGGCACGAAGTAAGCTGCGGGGGGTCATTTTTTGGCGCTAGCAGCACGCCAAAGCCAGCGAAAACGCTGTTTCGTCGCATCGCGTCCGTCAAATTGACGTTCGGGCCGTGGGAGAATGCTGTTTTATCACAGCCACACTATTTTGCCACATCCTCTCATTTGCTCGCTCTTCAGGCTCTGGTGGGCTTTCCACATACTTTTAACTAGTCATAAATTCATATAACAAGCAATGTGTCATGTTCTAATATCAATAGCAATATTTTGATGTATGCAGTAGTTGCAAGCAGGCTATTTATATATGTACAGTGATACTATAATGCTTTTGGTGGGAGGAACATCTTCCAGGGAGCCAAAATCGATATTTGGGGCCATTTCAGACCATTTCAGACCACTTTGGTGGCACCTGCGATGCCCTAGACGATGTTGAATATGCAAGATGCGGTGGCGCGGGAAGATCAGCAAAACAGCAATCCCCCCGCCAGGAGAACAGAAAGTTCCCACGCTGAACGTCAATTTGACGGAGGAAGTATTCTTCTCCACAACCCAACTCTCTAAACTTCTTAAATACGCTTGTTCTCGTGTATTTGACACCATCGATCTTATTACACGAGTAGAATCCACTCAATTGTGATTCTTGCTGCGGTATGCCAGAGGATGTTCATTTTGACCTGATGGAGTGACGCTAATGTCGCTCACCCCCATCAGCACACGATGGATCCAGGATACCCTACAGATGATGTCAGTGCTCTTCAATGTCATCCACTATAGCTACCAACTTAGCTCCCTATTCTTTAGATTGCCCCGATTGCCATCCTAATGGATGAGCTTCGTTCGGAGGATGTTCAATTACGATTGAATGCCATTCACAGCATCCCTACCATTGCGTTGGCACTGGGTCCTGAACGCGCCAGGGATGAACTAGTTCCTTTCTTACAAGACTCGATCGATGACGAGGATGAGGTCTTACTCGCGCTGGCCGAGGAATTGGGAAGGAATTTTGAGGAGTATATTGGAGGAGGAGAATATGCTCATATCTTGTTGGGTCCCCTGGAAAATCTGGCAGCGGTGGAGGAGACACTGGTCAGAGATAAGGTGCGATTGATTCTCGTGGTCTAGATGCATGGTATTGAGATCCTCGCCCGGAAGGCGACTGAGTCGGCTACCAAAGTCGCTGCTGTACTGTCGCAAGCACAGATAGAAGAGTACTACATCCCTCTTCTCAAACGTCTCTCAGCAGGAGAATGGTTCACCCTCCGCACATCTTCTGCAGCCCTCTACCCTCCCGTTTATGCTCGCGTTTCTCCCGCGATTCAAGATGATCTGAGAAAAGGCTTTGCTGCTTTAGGATCAGACGACACTCCCATGGTCCGCCGCGCCGCCGCCAAATGGCTTGGTGTAAGTTCTCAATATAACCATCACGTACGTTGGGGTCATCTCTGACAGTCCATATGTCTAGCCTTTGGTTAAGAATATGTCAAAACAACACGTTCTGTCAGATGGACTACCCATATACCGCAGATTGCAATCAGACGACCAAGATTCAGTTAGGCTCGTAACCGTAGAGGATTTAATCACCATTGCCCAGCAGATGTCACCTGCGGAAGTGAAAGAGCAGTTGTTGAAGCAGATCAGACACAGTATTGCGGACAAGAGCTGGAGAGTTAGGTACATGGCCGCGCAACACTTCAACGAGGTACGCAAGTTTGTTAACTTGTCTCGACTGCCATTGCTGACCTGGTATTAGTTGGCTGAGGCCGTTGGTGTAGAACTCGTTAGAGAGGAGTTGATCGGCCAATACGTGCAACTGCTAAAAGATAACGAAGCCGAAGTGCGAACTGCGGCTTCCAGCCAAATCCCTGGTTGGTTCATATCGTCCTCATTTGAAGAGCATTTTAGTCATGTCACAGTTTAGGTTTCTCCAAACTTCTGGACAAGGAAGTTGTATTGGCTCGCATCATCCCTTGCGTCCGGGACCTTTCGCAAGATAGCTCTCAACACGTCAGGGCTGCCCTGGCCAACCAGATCAGTGGTCTCGCTCCCTTACTGGGCAAAGAATCAACAACCGAACACCTTCTCCCGCTCTTCCTGCACTTGTTGAAAGATGAGTTCCCAGAAGTCAGGTTGAACATCATCAGCAAACTTGAAACGGTCAACAGTGGTATGTAGCAATTTGGTCATGGCCTAGCTCATTGAGCTTACTGTTTAAACAGTAATCGGCATTGAACTTCTCTCGGAAAGTTTGCTACCCGCCATTGTAGAACTTGCAGAAGACAAGTCATGGCGCGTGCGTCAAGCTATCATCGAGTATATACCCCTCCTGGCCAAGCAACTTGGCAAACCATTTTTCGACGAGCAACTGGGGAACCTGTGCATGTCATGGCTCGGGGATACCGTCTACAGTATTCGGGAGGCTGCTACTGTCAATCTGAAGAAACTCACAGAAGTTTTCGGGGTCGAATGGTCGAAAGTTGCTATTGTGCCTAAAGTTATGGGCATGGGACAACATCCTAACTATCTGTATAGAATGACAACAGTGCAAGCAATCACGGTAATACCACATTTTGCAATCCTATGCATATCGCTGACCAAATCTTGCATCGTAGGTGATCGCACCATCACTGAATATTGAAATCATACAGAGTGATATCCTGGAGCCTCTGCTCGTTCTTGCTGCCGACCCGATACCCAACATTCGCTTCAACGTCGCCAAAGCGTTAGAGGTTATCGTGGAAACTTATTCCAAGACTCCAGAGGGACTGGAGGTTGTCAAAGCAAAAATCATACCCACGCTGGAGCAGATGAAGAACGATCCGGACGCTGATGTGCGATATTATGCTACACGCGGGCTGCAAAAGGGTGTGGTGGGATGAGGCTTCTGGCCTCTCCTTTGCAGACCACGAGCAGGCTCGTCTAGGACATTGGTGCTTGTTGCGTATTCCCTACCAGTCGAGTCAGACACGTCGAGATTAAAGAGAGAGAAGTTTACTGTAAATACTGCGCTTAACAAATTGTGAATCATTCAGCTGACGAGATATCAAGGACTACCCTTACAATTTTCTGAAACTGCACAAAGGGCAGATCAAACCGCTCCATTCCTTAAAACCCATACATCTTCCGCATAATTCTCTGAAGTGAAGAGCTCCAGTATACAAGTGCTGTCTGCTGTACATGGTTTTTGCGCTTTTTCAAACTGGACTGGCCGGAACCATCGCCTTTTACCTAATGCCATCTTTCTGGTCTTGAAACACCCTCGACATATTCCGCAAGCAAACGCGAGCAAAGTTTTGTATAGTTTTTCGCGGCTAGATCTCCACCTTGCAATTGTTTCGACAAGGTGTTCAATTATCACTTCCAATGGTACTGACGCTGGGCTCTCCCACATCTTATTTCCCTGATGCCCTGTCCCGTCAATTTCGCCATGACCCGAAATTATTCAAAATCGGCTCAGGCCGGCCGACTGGCTCATCATGCATCAGCCTCCGGTAAGATGTCGGCTCTCCCAAATATGTCCAAAGTTTGGGACACATGATACTGATATACGGGACGATGCTTGGTCTTCGTCGGATCTGTCCTGCGCTCGCGTCACTCGCCAGCACTTGCCACGTCGTAACCATGGAGCCATCTGTGACAATGACATGGCATCCCGCCCATGCTGATCATATCTTTGAGCTTAAATGGGGGAACGAAGCATTTCAGGGTGTGACTCTTGTCGATTCCCGTTTTTCTCAATCTTTTGGCCATCGCCAACCACATTCTTTTGACCTGGATAATCCGCCATGAACCTAAACACTCGCTTCCAAATTTCTTGTTCATTGCTTGTGTTATTGATATCTTTAGTGAGCGCAAGGTCATCAGCCTATTCAGAATGCAAGAACGACGAATTCTGGTAAGCTAGACTTTGCATGATATCAGTTCAGGTGGCTAATCCTCGTTTCGCTGCCGCAGGTACGACGAGAAAAGCTGTTGTCTTCCACGAGGCGGAGTGCCCTCTACACCTTCCCCTCCCTCTGATAAAAGTTGCCCTCCAATTGGGTGGTATTGGAGCAAGGAATATAGCTGCTGCGTTCCAAATCAACCCACAGCGACGCCAGCCCCTCCCCCTCAATGTCGTACAGGCTGGGAGTGGTCCGCATCTACATACTCTTGCCGAATACAGGCCACCACCACATTTACTTCGCACCCTTCACCGTCTGCATCTGGAAGCCATAAAAAGGCGAGGCACGCTGGATTAGCGCGCAGCCGGAAACGTGCCGCGCCTCTTTGTCCGTTAGGACTCGATGCATGCCCCATTGCTGGCGCCTCGGGACTCACCGGAGACTACGAGTGCCTCGATATATCTCATGAGCTCGAGTCCTGTGGAGGATGCGCATCGGTTGGCAAAGGGCAGGACTGCACCACCATTGAAGGCTCTTGGAATGTTGGCTGCAATCAGGGCGCATGCGCTGGTAAGCATTTTTTATCACCTGACAGGTGTCACACTAAGGAGAGCCCAGTCTATACTTGCGCAGCTGGTTACAAACGTTCTTTGGATGGAAGTCTTTGCATTGCGCTTTAAAAGGACTTTTGTATATTTCTTTTCTTTTCTTTTCGCGGACAGTGACTATTGCACTTCGATGAGGATGTTGTCTCAGGCTTATATCTCTGCATTCACCTCGCGTGTTTCCGTTCCGAGCCATGTTATAATGGAATTTCTAACTGAGATGGTACTCTTTTCGTTTGAGATACTGTGTCATCGCTTGATTCTGTTCGGTGCTGCTGGGGTCTTCGAATTTGAACCTGTGATTTCTGCATCATGTGATCAACGCGATATCGGGCGTGGGAACATCTTGCTCGGCGGTTTATAATCCCGCGATAAACAGAACTCGCCAATACGCTCTTCATCTCTTTACTTCTACATCTTGCCTTACCGCGCTAGCCGCTATCCCGCCTTTCTCTTTAGTTCCCCACCAAACACTCTTTTAAATTTCTCATATACCAGCCATCCAGACGGACTACCGCGATGCCTTCTATCAACCGTTCCATCTTGGTCGCCGTGCAAGCCGCCGCCCTATGCGCTTTCCTGATCGCCTCGCCTGCCCCCGTCTCAGCAATGGCTTCGCCTCTCCCCATGCCCCTTCCTCTGGCAGCTGCTGATTGGAACACCGCGAACCGCACTTTGTTGTACCACAAGCCCGCAGTCGTCAATGATGTCGCCCGCAAGAGCACGCGTGTTAAGCATACCGCCCCCATCAAATCGGTCGCTCGCAGGAATCTTGCGGTCATGATTTCTAAAAGGGCTTCTCTTGCTGCGTCTGTGAGCCGGCGGGCTGCATCTAACACCGAAACCGACGACGCCGATTATACCAAGATGCAAGGGCTTTACAGCCAAGCAAGCGGGCATGCTCAGAGCTTGAGTACGCATATGCTCGTTGATGTATCTTCTCCATCACTGATGTGATGTCTAGAATCTCTTGCTGCGCAGTCTTCCTCTGTCCCTGATAGTTCATCGGGCGACTTCCACCAGCAAGCTGCCACTGAGCTTACCGCGTTTCATAGTAACATTCTCGGGATCCAAGATATTCTTTCCCAGCTTGGCGAAGATAAGGGTCTAAAAAACTATGATCGCACTGATGACTTGGAGACGCTGTTGAAGAACACTGTGAACCTCAACAAGGACGCTCTTAGCTCCGTTGACGCCATCGTATACAACCTCCCCATCGTAGGAAAAACCCTTGGTCCCAGTGAGTGCTTATATCTGCCCTATATGCGCCAGCCCTCATATTTATCGCAGTCGTCTACGACATCAAATGTGTCATTGATGACGTGCTCAACTTCGTCGAGAATACCGCGGACGGTCTTCTCAATGGGCTTCAACCTCTTCTGGCACCTCTGCTCGGCGGTTTGCTTGGCACCGCTTGCAACACCGGGGTGGCTGCTCCCG
>JACXVL010000420.1:12950-32578 GCA_014898675.1 Athelia sp. TMB | reverse complement strand
GAAACGTGAATTAATACGAAGGGCGGAAGAAGAGAATACGGACATTATCGATAACAACGGGCTGATTAGTTAAGACATCTTCGTATTCTGCAGACATCTCAAATAATCTTTTGTGTCGACTGTCCGAGAAGAAGAAGAATTGAAGTTGTACGCTGATCCAGCGGCGCAATGATGGATTGGGAGAGAGACGAAGACGCGTTGCTGATCAGCGGCCACCTTTGCTCGTCACATTCATGTCGCGTCGACAACAAAACGTGTTCTCATTTACTCTCTTCGTCGCTGCCTTGTTATTCGTGCTTTCTTTCTGTACTGTAAACTGGCCGTCTCCGTCATTTGTGTAACGTCTCGGCTGATCAACCGTAACCACTAGCTTTCTGTTGAAGGCGCATTGAACAAATGGGATGCGACCAACTTCTGCAAATGTACACTCCTTCATGCAACAATATCCCCACCTTGACTGATATGTCAGGACAGGCATATGCTTTGGCTCCAACTATACCATTCTGAACTTGGACATACCGGATAATCCCTCAAAGCCTTGCCTGTCATGTACCAAACAGTGGTGCTTAAACCAGAATTTGCCTATTTGCGCTGGAGCATCGCTGGGTGACACAGACCCTGACACGGCAACCGGGAAAGAGGGTGATGTCGAGGCAAGATGCTTCCGTGCGTGTTCACAAGACTGGTATTAGCGTTCATAACTCAATCTTTTATCTCGCTCTATAGAACGGGATTCACCCAGGGATCAGCTTGTTGTCACTTTATTCCTGCTGACCGTTTGTGGACTGCTGCTCGGCGCCGGAATTAAGAGTCGTATGGAAAAGGCAGGGCTAGACACGAGTATAGCTTGGGCAACCAGCCGACGCTGGTGGGAGGTCAGCCTGGTCTACCATTTCCCTGGTATGTGTTTTGACTGATGAGAATTGGTATAGGAATGGGTCCCCCGAAGGCAGGCAGATGATGATTTTGCTTTGCATGATCGCAGGCTTGGCGGATCTAGGGAGCGTCGAGGGAGAGATTATGTGGGGATACCTGGCTCGCCACGCTCTCCCATCGGATCATAGGAAGATGGCGCACGTCTCTCGTATGTTTGTATTCATAGCAGATCTCATACAGCGTGGTCTGGCTATTATATTGACCAGAAGACTTTGCGAATCCTGCGCTCGGCAACCGGACCGCTGAATCGGTGGATAGGAATTCCGAATAGCTTAGGGCAAAGCGGCGCGCCTATATAGAAAACACGATACGTTTATAGCATTACTCGACCGAAGGAGTGTTGAGAGGCCGCCCCATAGTGCTTGTAGCTGAAGCCCCTGTACTACTGCTTTCGGCTTCAGTAAAGATTAGTCTATTAGAGCTGTCACACAGCTGAGCACAGTGCGTGGCAGCAGGCTCTCAAGAGAACCGTCACTTGACATTACAGTAATGGGTTCCCTATGTTCCAAATCGAATTCTCACTCGGGAGGTCATACGGTATTAGGCTCAGGCGCATCATCGGCACAGGAACAATCTGGAAGCAGGCCATCTCCTGGCGCGGCCGCTGCCGCCGCTGCAGAAGCGAGAGCAAAGGCAGTAAGTTTCAGGAGTACAAGTCCGCGAACACGCTTCTGAGTGACCGTTGTACCTCAAGGCCCAGGCTCGGGGAACGAGTGCGAATAATCCGAATCGTGGCAAATTGGCCGCTAAATTGGAAGCGACCAAATCAGCCAAGTCAACTGCAGAGCCTAGGGAGCAGGAAAGACTTGTGGTTAGTGCTTCCCCCCTGCTACAAGATATCTTCTGAGCTGTTGCCTTGCAGTGGGATTAGTGGCTCTTCGACTACACGAGACATAGTCACAAGGTCCACTCATTTTCCCTAGATCCAGCATTTTGGCATCTAAAATTCGCATGGGCTACTGTAGTAGAGTAGTATTTGCTCGCAATATGCTCCTGTCGCGATCTAGATCTCTTCCAAACTACCTCGTTGCGAACACGCTATTCGTTCGTGGCACTTCCTAGACATTGTCAATGATTTTCAATCAACGGGGACTCGGATATCGTCCCGATACGGAGCCCTGTATACCATACAATACAGCACCGTATCTAACGTTTGGTTGATACCTCCTTCAGGCGCGCAGCGTGCCAATGGATCTCGCTACTGTCACCAGGAGTTGCTGACATGCACAAGCCATCGTTGATCCCGGTCCGATACCAATCGTGTTTGCCCCCAAACAATTGGTTCATTGAGCCTACCGAAGGCGGCAAGTCCGCGCCTGTATAGGTGTAGTTAGTATAGTGCATTTAATCGGGGTGTTCTCACTGCACCTCTAAATATGAACCCTTTAAACACTCCAATTTGTTTCCGAAAGCTTAAATATGCTGGCGTGTCATCCATGAAGTGGAGCAGCCTATGCCGTGCAGCCTCGAGGGACCCGGAAATTCATCTGCTGGACCCTAGTGCATTTTAAAGAATGCCACTATCGTATTGTCTCAAATGTATCGACGCGACGCGACTTAGTTGTGTGCATATATGTACTTGTTACGTAGGAGACGCGTCACGGATGCCACCACAGCTGCACTGAACGCGCTCGTGGATCGTGACTACAAACCTCCACGTCGTCGTCATCCAACTCGCCTTCACCGGCGTCCATTCCCGAATGAATGTCTGACAGCACCTGGGAAAAGGTTCTTTGGAAGCCTCAGTCATATCCGGACAATTACATACCTGAAAGATATTTCCTAGCGTCTCTAAGGAAAAATCGTGAGTAACCAGTTCCTTTTCACTTGCTTCAGTTTGTTGCACGTCTCATCATTCCATATAGCTAACTTCAGGCCATACACGTATTGGCCATTGGTTCTTGCGTCATGCGCGATCACCCAACACCTTGCCACCACATATACATTTCTTGGAGTCTTTGTTCTTGTGAAGGAGCAGTCCCTTGACCCCCGACTGCTGGTCTGGATAACGGTGGGATGTTTCGTAGGTGGATATATATCCTGGGAATGCCTCGAATATCACAGAAACAAAGTGCAGCAACGTCTACATCGTGAGTACTACATCAAGCTCACCATTTATTTATTGAACACTGGTAAATAGGCACGCAGACTTTAAAATCTTCCATACTCGTCTTTTTAGCAATCCTGGCTTTATCTCCCGTACTGAAAACGCTCAGTGCCGCGACTTCTTCCGACTCTATTTGGGCTCTTTCCGCATTTCTTTTCGTGTTGAATGCGTTACTTGCGGATTATAGTCCTGGGCGCACATCAGGTCAACCACATGATAGGTAAGTATGTTATGGTGTGCCTCCCGCCCCGATTCAACGCCAGATCGTTTCGCGAGATCTAAATGGTTCATTCAGGCTTACGTCGGTGTTGTCTATGAATGCGGCCATTTCATCATCTGTCGTACTGGCTTCCCGCTTATCGGAAGACTTGGCTGTCTTTGCGCTCATGCTGTTCTCGGTACAGATGTTTGCTCTATTCCCAATGCTCCGCCAGCGACTTCAGGTACGCCTCATGTTTTTGACATGTCGTCATGTGATAATGACCGCCACTTAGAACACCGCGATTATTCTGCAAGTGCTCTTGACGCTGCTCATGTCGTGCATATGCCTGTATCTCACAGCCCAGAAGTCCACGGTGGCCTCCAGCATATTCGCGACTTCCCTCTTCTTTGTTACTTTCATTGCGCCAGCCATACTGGTGTGGGCGCAGCGGTACAAAAAGTGAGCAGATAAACATTCCGATCCGCCCATGGTCCGTACTGATGGGCGCTTCAGTGAGATCAGAGGCCCGTGGGACGTTGCGGTTCCCAAGATCAACTGATCAGCGCAAAGATTGCGCCTCTGCAAGTCTGCTTGCTTTACTTGGATTAAGTTTGATCACCATTTACTTCCGCCTGTCCGATAAAACCGTGGTTCATTCTCCGCTCTCGCACTCTGCCGTACATGTTTTCTCGGCCGTTGTTGTACCACCTACCACCAACTCCACTCGAATGCCGCAGGCTTGCATGTATATTGCATCCCCGTCCGGCCTGGCTATCGCAAGTATCGCCGACCCTAGATGCAAAGCGCCAATCTACATGGCATTCCATCCCATGCAATGGCGGAACCGTCTACAGTCGTTCACCCCTCAGAGTGCCACTGCGAAGATCCGTCGGGCCTGGCTCTCACATGCAATCTTAAAAATTCAATTCTTGCGAATATGGAGCAACCAGGGCGACAGATATCTGATAGGGCCTGGGCGGGATTTTCCCAAGCTGGCTGGTTATGATCCCTGGCGGCCAGTCCGACGAGGTCCGACGCAGTGTCAAAGCTTCGATGGCACGTTTTCTTAATTCCCCAGTGGGCCATGTACGTAAGCTTTCCCCGCGTAGATCTGAGAGTTTGGGTGCAGATGTGGCTGAGGAACGACGAGTCAATTTGAGTATCTTTGAGTATCTGAGTATTACACTCGTCTGCTGGTTTAGAATATTGCGCGTAACATGTACACCGGCCCAGATAAGAGAAGAGTAGACGTTGTAAACTTTTTGTAATTTTTGAGCGGTCAGGGAACTGATTGTGTTAATGCCATAAGTACTTGAACATATATTACATGCAAAGCTATAAGGAAGTGGAATATTGAAGACATGGTATAAGTATGTGTTAGCGAGTCTCTACAACGTCCTTAGAATGAATGCAACATTTCCTTGTCGTACAATTATTTTGTGCCATGAATAAGTAGTCGTATCATTGCAGATCACCGTCGTCATCGTCCAGCCGCTGGCGTTTATTACCAACAGGGACGTTCAGACCCATGCCTAATCCTCGGCTCTCCAGCGCCTCCATGGCCGCCCGTGATGCACCATCGCCACCTTTCTTTTGTCGCGTGCGCGTGCGTCTCAGGGCACCGAATGCTTGGGCCTTTATAACGGCCAGCGTCCCGGATATTGGCGGTGCGCCCGGCGACGGCGATCTCGACGAAGTGCCCGTGTCCCGACGTTCGCGTCGCTGGGCGTATGGGCCGGACTCACCCTCGCTACTTCGGTCGTGCTGTGACCCATTCTCGCTGCCCGAAAATGCTGGCAGGGAGGGCAGGGCTGCGCGCTCGCTTTCTGGAGCAGGCCGTCTCGCGCCGGCGGCCATACGGTAACGAAGGGCATCGCTCCCAGGGCCAGCCAGCGATATATCGGGCCCTGCTGGCCCGTGCATGGCTACGTCGGGACCGTGATGGCGGCGATAATCGTAGTCAGAGCGCTCGTGAGGGACATTTCCCTCTGAGAAATTGAACTGGAAAGACGAAGACATTGATGTGCTGGAGGACGAGGGAGGGGTGGATGACGTGGGGGAGAGAGATCGGCTATTAGGGAATACATATGTGGCTCCTTCGAGATTATGTGTAAGTGGGACCTTGTGATCTTCCATAGGGTAGCGATGCGCATAAGACATCTCAGACGAGGTGAGAGTGGGGGAAGTAAGGGTGGGGGACGCGATTGTGGGCGAACTCGTGTATACTGGAGAATGGGAAGAGCCATTAGAAGCGACATGGGCGTGGTTGCCATTAGTCCAACCTTCGCGATTAGAGCCGGTCTGTAAGGGATAAACATAGCCATATTTTCCAGCTGTACGCTGGCCGTTCATTTGATGCGATACGTTGTCGCCAGATATTTGGTCGTTTGCGCCAGGATAGGGTAGAGATGATGTGTTGGAATAGGTCTGATTAGTGCCAGTAGAATTATAAGGGCTACAGATAGAGCCATCCGTCCGATAGGACATGTTATCGTCGCCGAATTGATTGGCATGGGTGGAGCTCAGGTGGGAAGGTGCCACGCTTTGATGGGTGTGGTTTGGCGAATATGAAGCGGGCAGAGGTGGAATATCGTCTGGATCGGAGCCTTGCCCAGACCGTTTCGCCTGCAGCGCTCTCCAGAACTTCTCTCGCTCCCGATATTCGTGGCGTAAGCGCGCGTTTTCTTGCCGGAGCTCGGCCACCTGGGAGCGGGCTTCGCGGCATGAATCCTGAAGCTGCAGGACGACTGACTCAAGACTGGTCACTAATGGCAAGGTAAGTATTGGGGGTATATTCCGGGTGATAACAGAGGGATCGAACCTGTTTCCTCTAGCGTAGCAATATAATTTGCACGCCGGGCTCTGAAGGCGGCCTGGGCGTCTGCGTTCTTCTTCTTCCTGACAGCGATATCGGACATCCTAGAGTTGGATTCAGAGGAGCTGCGTAGGGATGGGGTATTGGTCTGCGTCAAAGATTGACGGGTTATGGGCATATCAGAGTGGGGACCAAGGAGAGCGGCAGAGAAGAAAAGGTATTGTGGTAAGGACGCAGTTGGGGAATTATATCCGAAGCGCGAATCGAGCGCGAATCTCGGATTCGGCATGCGCTGGAGCCCTGGCACGAGGGATTAAGGGGTCCACTGCCTTGGTTCATACGCACCCGCGCCGCCCCCCGCACCCACAAACGCATCCAAATCTATACAGGCCTGCAAGACGGACATATGCATCCAAACCCTCGCCTCATCATTTCATTTCAGCCTCGATTCGTAATTCCATCATCTGCACAGACGTCCTGTCTTCACCCACTAAAGCTACTCCGATGAACCCCGTCCCACCTCTAATGGTAACCGAGGCCCAGGCGCTGGGGGACGGCAATTTCATGTCGCGGCCACGAGTCGCGGAGGAATCTCTTTTATTGATCGTTTTCTGGAATTCCCAACGTACCGTCCACTTGAGGCTAGAATCTGGGCAAAAGGTACCCATCATCGTTTCGAAGCTTAATGATCGGGCTGTCGTCGGTGGCTAATATCAATATACTTGATAGATTGTACAGGATGGCGGTTGCGGCCCGAAATCAAAAAATACATCTTTCATCGCTCCTCCTCTTCCGTCTCCGCGGCGCCTCCCTCCTCCCCATCGCCGTTTCCTTCCATGTCCAACACCTCCATGGCCGAGCTTTTCTTGTCCAACACGCAAGCCACTCTTCTGCCTACTCGCCCATTAACCGCGAGCGATACATCACTTGCCTGACCGATCACTAATTCCCGTCGGGCCCTGATGGGTAAACTGGCTGAAGTGATCTATGCGGTTGTCAGAGGGTTCTTGAAAATTTATGGAGGGGGCACGCTACATACATGCCCTGCTTGCCACATTTGCAGCGCCCGATGAACCAGGTCCTCGCGGGATGGGCATTCGTCGCCGTCAAATTGAAGCCCTTGATATTGTATGCCAACATAGCTGAACGTCGCAATATGAACTGCTTAATCTAAATTAGAGCGTGCCACCTCGATACCCTGAAGCACTCACCTGACCGCTGCGCGTGTTCGTTGAACAATACAACTAATTCATCGTCATCGAAAAAGTCCACATCTCGAATGCACAGTTTTGACGGGTCTTCGTCCGTTGTGGCGCAATCAAGCCAAGCAATCTCCGCAGCGGGTTCGGCCTCCGCGTCATACCGGCTGCGCGAGACGCAAACTGTCGTTAGGGTCAATAAATTGATATTTTGGTCCGATGCGCAACTCACGAAATTCGTCTTGATTGGTAGCGGTAACGTGAGACACGAAATAATGCCAGAAATTGCCGCCCTACAGCATCCGAATGAGGGTCGTGTGGGGGATCGACAGCAGAAATCGTACCTCACTGTCCTTCAACACGCGTTCCCGAACAAACGCGCCGGTAGAATATCCAGATATTTGATGTGAGGCCCCCTCTGTCAAAGGATCGGCCCTAGGGCCGCGAGAAACAATAGCAGAACGCGCCGAGGCGCTTGCTGCACGCACAAAAATCTTCTGGCTGCGCGTTGCGAGCTCCTGTATCAGTGCATCGATGTTCCTGTCTAAATGCGACAGATCCTTTTGCTTGATGTTCTACAGTCGGTCCGATCAGCACCTAGACGCCGGTATAACGAAAATATAATACAGATTGCCATGCTGTTTGGGACGGGTCGGTGGCGGCAGCGCGCGCTTTCCGAAGAGCGTGCTGTAGGTCGTGCTTATCTGACGGCACCCCGAGATCTTCAGTTGAAAATCTGGGAATAGGCCCCATAAACCATTTATCAATGGAGCTAACCACGAGGCCAGACACCATGTATTGATTGGCTTCAAGCATGTCGAACTCAGGAGCAGGGCGGCCGTCTGCAGCAAGATTGCCTGTGACAGCCTCTGCGGATCATCGAATGTCAGCAACTGGAGTTGCTCGGAAATCGGCTTATCTCCACTCTTACCGTGTCTGATGAAGGCTATGAACTCTTTGAAACGAGAGAGCTCTCGTCGCGCGACAGCCGCAAGCCAACCGGATATCACAATGGCACGGCCAGCAAGATCAAGGCAAGCTTCAATCTCATCCTTTCGGAGTTCGAACGAGTCAAGTTGTGGTCTGAGAAAATTAAGGGTTTGAGCATTCGATGATGGCAGGGCCGACCTACAGTTGCGCCCAACCTAGGACTTCTTGCAGCACGAGTACAATGCGTTGACATGCAGGTGCCACCCGTTTTTCAGAGAAGTCGCGCAGCTTGATCAATGCCTCTGTCATGGTAGACTCCCACTTCTGAATCCCCTGCGTTACCAAATCAGATTGAAACCCTTTGCCCGCCATTGGAAAAGTTACCCGGTCGCTCATTTGGTCTCCACTGCCGAGGAAGTCTGCCAGGCTTTCGGAAACTCTACCAGTGACTAGGAGTGACGTCAGGTCCAGAATGCTGCTAGGCTCTTCCTCTAGTGGGGGGGGATGAGAATACGAGGCCGATAATAAATTCCAGCATGACTTACGACCAAATTGTTCTTTCTGCCTGGTCTCCAAAGTGCGTATCCACTTGGGTCCAATTTCTCGAGCGCCATTGAAAGTTTCAGATCCGAACCAGACTGCGCGCATTTCTTTCACAACACGAGTAACATACCACACGAGTTCCCGTGCAGTAGACGACAGCTTTGCCAAATCCCTGGGCATAGTTGTCTTCAACAGGGGGACACTAATGATGACAGGCTGCAGTGTTGCTGTGATCTCATGGTCGGGAGCTTTTTGAGGATGTGCAAAGAACACCGGTAGCCTTGGGTCCTTGAATAAGGAAGGTGTCAAGGTTTCGGAGCTAACTCTGACCGCACCAAGGGGGTACGTTCCCTCTAAGAAACAGTGAACGTGACCTAGATCATCAGCGATAGCAAGAATACTGTCAAGGTTTGCGTCGTGGAATTTAGCGTCGGATGAACGCGAGGCGTCATTTTGATCAAGTTGCACAGCAGTGGCTATTGAGGCTGCCTGAAGGTCTGATAAGAGGGCAGGCCAGGATTTGATCAATTCCGGTTGGGATGATTTCGGTGCCGCCCGAGTTTGTGAGCCTTGGAAGGCGAAGAGATCTGTTGCACTGAGATCGGATTTAGCGTAATTCATTAAATTTCACGCGTAGCGACTTGCGCACGGAGATCACCTACGTAAGTTTTTGGCTGTCGTCGTGCAGATGATCTAGCAGCGGCAGAGTCTTCAAGATAGAGTGCGCTGTACCTGTCTGACAGATATATTTTATCAGTTGAGCGCGGTCATTTCCGGTGGCTTGCACGCACTATAGTGCCGTTTCGCTTGAACATGTCAGGTATTGCGCTGGAGTTCATATCCTTTTCGTCGTGATACCACCATATTCCGGTGATACTAAATGAACGTCGCGAAGTGTTTGATGGCATTACCACGGGGAGAACTCGTTCCTCATGACCGTCCTGTATAGAATGTAGAGTGATGCGTGGGGGATTATGAGCCAGGGCGATGCTCTGTCCTGAACAGCGGGAAGTATCAATTCCAAAAGATGATAGTAATATGGTTGCTCACCATCAGGACTCCATGCAAGACCGATGACTTCTTCAGTCTCCGTTTCATTCATGCTCACATCAACCTCCCATTTTTTCGAGCCTTGCATCTTCCACAAACTCATCTTGTCCTTACCTCCCAATCGGGATAAGAGCACCACTAGATCCTTGTCTGGACAACAGGCCGATTTCAACAATCGACTTTGAGCAGGTAGCTGTAGGATCGCAAGCGAGGCATATGCATTCATATCCAGTTCATTGCCAGTCATTTTGGGGGATGATCAGAGTAGAGAGTAAGTGATGACGCGTCAGTCCCTAGATGTTAACTCAACTATTTTGTGAAAAGCAGAATCAGAAAGACGGGACGTAAAATGGTTCTGGACGCGACGCGTGAAGAGCTGTTACATTCTGTGAAAGCCAATCTGCCAGCGGTCTGGACACGGGCATAACGGCCCGACGGAAGGTGGCACAACAAGTTCAATTAGTCGACCGTCTGCTACTTTTTCGCTCTTGGCTTGCCACCCTTCTTCTTACCCATCCCACCGACTGTATCGCCCTTCTTCGCCCTCACGCCTTCTCGTCGTCCCGCGCTCCCTCCTTTCTGGCCAATATCGCTGTCAAAAGCGCCACCAGCCCGCGCTGTTACTCTTTTGGGCCCGGATTTGCGGACTTTGCTTTTAGATTTAGTCGGTCGCTTCTCTGGTACGCCTATTTTGGCCGGCCGGGCAGCTTTCTTCGCAGAGCGGATGGCAGCGTGTACAGCACCACGGTCCCCAAGTTCGTCGTCATCTTCTCTTGCCATTTTTCTCCGCTTAGCTTTGCGCGAGAGACCCGAGAACTTGTCCCTCTTGGGCTGCAAACTGTTTAGCTTATTATAAAAATGAATTAGAGAAAAGACATACCTTGGTTTCGTCTACTTCTTTTGATTGCTTTTTTGCACCCGCAACATCAAACCCAGCTTCGTAAGCTTTCTTGCTGACGGCTGTGGGTACATACATATTCAGGGACAGCGAGCGTTGACATGGAGTTGTCAGTCAAACCTTCAGCTTTCAGCTTCTCCTGGCCGCTTTGGAACCATGTTCTAGCTGGTCGGGAGTATATCTCCTCTTCGTGCTCAATCATGTTTTGACCCTTCTTCAACTCCATTTCGGCTTGTCGTAGCTTGGGGACAATTTAGAGATGCTCTAGATCGGAAGTAGATCAAGCGGGCTCACATGCTTTTCTTCTTTTTCTTCTTGCATAATCTCAGAAATCTCATCCTTGAGTTCATCGAGCTTTTCTGACCATTTGGAAACCGCTTCTGATGGTACAATCCTATGGCGGACTTTATCTTCGCCGGAACCGTGTTTCATTGCTGCCTTCAACATCTTTCGGTCTGCTTCACCTACAAGGGTGACAGAGCTGCCAAAAATTTAGCTGGATCATTGATGATTTTAGGGGCCCTACGTACCGACCCTTCTCTCCCGCTCGAGCTGTACGTCCCACTCTGTGCAAATATTGGGCCAATTGACCTGGCATGTCATAATTTATAACTGTCTCGATTCCTTTGATATCGAGACCTCGAGATGCAAGATCGGTAGCCATAAGGTAATCCACCGCGCCGTCGCGGAAAGACTGTAAGGCTTTTAGACGCTAGAGGAAGGATATGGGTTAGCAACCAAATGCGAGCGCAACAGCTTGCAAACCTGTTCTTGACTCAGATCACCATGTAGTTCATCGCATTTCATGCCAAGGAGGCTGAAAACGATACGCATTTGATGTGCTAACTTCTTGCTCCGAAGGAAGATGATGACGTTGCTTTTGAAAGTCCTTTTGCAAAGAGCCACCAAGAGCGCAGGCCTCTCCGCCTCCTTCCCAGCACGAACGCGGACGAATTCTTGTATCAGCCCGCGTGCCGTACTCCGCTTCGGGTCCACAAAAAGCCGAACAGGCTTGTTGAGAGACATCCTAACAAGCTCGTCCACGGAGTCCGTCATGGTGGCAGAAAAGAGCATTGTTTGCCGAGAAGTTGGGCACGATTTTATAATCTCTGTCAGTTCGTCTGAGAAACCATCAGAGAGCATACGGTCCGCTTCGTCCAGTACTAGAATGTCGAGAGTATCTAATGTGAAAGAGTGCGAATTGTGTAGATGATCAATGAGACGGCCGGGTGTGGCGATGATAATGTCTGGCCGGGATCGTAGAGCTACCTCTTGCGCTTTGACGGATAGACCACCTACCAGTAGAGGGGTAATTAGCCATGCCTGTTGATTTGCAGAAGATACGTACCAACGATGAGACAAAAGCGGATATCGGTGTGAGCTGCTAGCTTCGTTCCAACGTCAAAACACTGCGCGGCGAGCTCTCTCGTAGGCACCAATATCAAGCACCTGGTTGCTGCTGCTCTCTTTCCTTTGTCTCGGTAGAGAAGACGCTCCAGCATGGGTATAGTAAATGCACCAGTCTTTCCTGACCCGGTCACTGCACCTCCGACCACATCCTTGCCGAGTAGTGCAACGGGGATAGTAGCGGCTTGGATAGGAGTGGGTTTATTGAAGCCCATTGTTGTGAGGGCTTTGAGAATTGGTCGAGAGAGATTCATGGTCAGGAAGGATGCGTGGACGTCGGAGGATGCAGTCTCAGAGGCAAAGAAAGCAGTTTTGCGATCTTGTTCTGCTTGTGTCTCTGGTTCTGTGTCATCTGAAGATGAACCTTCTGACATGGCGCCGTCATCTGATACAGCTTCGTCTTCCGCGCCATCTTCGTCTTCACCCTCGTCCGAGGTAGCAAGTGGATCCTCCTCTTCCTCTTCCTCCGGCTCATCATCATCTTCCTCGGACCCGTCCTCAGAGTCAAGTTCCTCTGAATCCTCGGGTTCGGACAGCTCCTCGGCATCCCTTTTCCTTTTCTTCGCATGTGATGATAATTTCCGCCTGGCAATAATGTCGTCAACGGATATAGGTTCCTGTATGATGCCTCAGCAGGATTCTGCGATCTTCTGAGGCCAATAAGCACATACGGGTCGCGAGCCTTTCTTTACAAAATCGTGCAGGCTCGAGCCACCTATCATGTCGGCATATGGATCCCCAGATAAGTCAAAAATGAAGTCCGCATTCAGTTGCGCATCTTCAGTGTCTGCTTTTTGGGACTTCGTGGGCTTAGAGATTTTCGGCAAGGGAAGGGAGATGTCCTCCTCATCCGAATCTATCGTCATGATAAAGTCGTCGGCAGCCATCATAAATGAAGGAGCAGGAGGTATGCCAAACAATGGGCGATCGTGAATGAAAAAGTGACGGACACAACTTTTGATACATGATCGAAAGATCACGTGCACGCGGCTGTTTGATTAGCTCTGCCGTGACTACAGCATGTATGCCAAGCTATGTTACTATGTAGCAAAATGGATCTAGATGAGATACGACACTATCGCACTATTGGTACAACCGAAAGGTGTCGGGCGGAAGCGAACGGGAAGGCGTTTTCAAGTTCGTCACAATAGGAAACAGACGGCCTGACTGGGTCGTGCTTGAGGTTTATCTTGTGCATGCATGCAGTTATTCGAGAGAGAAAAAATTGAGGCGGACACAGAATCTAGACATGGTCTTGGTTACCCGGTAGTTGAAGGGCAGAGTTATCTTGAAGCGATTGTTTTGTATGCAGGTTGATTGTGTATTGCATTGGTGATGGTCGAGCAGACACTGGTGCCAAAGGTGGTCATAAGAGAGACGAGCTTGATATTGAGATTGTTACGAGGGCGAACGAGTGGACGAGCGCGCATTAATCGAGCAGCCAATAGCAGTAAGATTACATACGCGATAGCAAACAAGCAAGCTGGATGTGCGAGAAATGAGTACGACAAATGAACAACATCCGTCCAAGATACAACGCCCGTGGTCCGGTACAGAGCAGTCACAGAAAAGAAAATTCGGGGCATATCACCAAGAGAATAATTTGCGTACAAGGTTGGAGGCAGGGGGTTCGCGTGTCGACGTGCGAGGCATGTGGGCTCGAGGCATATCATCATATGTGTCTTCAGGGGGAGCTGCAATGCGAGAGCGTTGCATCTGCGAGGGCGATTAGACGCAAGTTAACCCGCAGAATACGTGCAGCACAAACCTCTATGTCCATTGGCTTGGTGTTGGTAATAAGCCTCAGGATAGTTTCGTTTTTACCCAGGCTGTGGTACTCAGTGGAAGTTTTGCATCGCGTTTGGCACTGGGTGGTGCTGCTGATAAACTTGCCCATCATGTTGAATTTTCCCCAGTGGATCTTGTTCGGATGCTCTGGATTCGACTCTTGATTGCCCTCATGCGCCTTTATAAGATCGGACATATGGACTTCCCTGTGACAAATAGAAGCGATGAGAACGCAGAAGATACGTAAAATATAGAGAGTCGCACAAGGCTGGTATGCAGGCGCCCTTCGAACTACGCAGAGCCATCCGGTAGGCACGGTGGGAACGATTGACCTGGAACAGTATGTCCCAAGATTGGAAGGTTTTATACAGATCTGGACATCGGGTCTTGAATATATCCATGGTGGGGTCTGTCGGATACGTGCTGACATTGATGCCAGCGACGAAAGCTCGTAAAGCAGAGTAGTTGTTCAGCCCGCGCAACTTGATTGCTATCTCGACGAACTTCTCGATCTGCTTTGCGCGGTGCTTTGGTCGGTCGTGACAGAGTATTAAAGAGACGACCCTGTTATCGTCCTATGTCAGGCGCGTGATTAACGGACGAAGAGGTAAGCTCACCATCCGCCGAGGTTATTGGAAAATGCATTGAATCGAGTGATACTTTCAGAAGGAGAGTCTTTCTGCTTAATACCTACAAGAGTGTAATGAAGCCAATGTCTTGGCTAAAAAGCTGACTATCAGCTGCTGAACTTGAAGAGGTCTGACCTACATACCTGAATCTCCTGAAAGTACTGGGCCTCAATCCGAGTGATCTCATTTGCGATTAATTGTGGTTCATAATCGTTCACTATGTGAGCGGTTTTAGCCAACTCCTTCAGGTATTTCTTGAACTCTGGATCGTCTGGGGAGAACACAGATTCGCTGCTTGAGTGTACCGACTCTGCGTGAGTCGATAACGTAGCCGTTAAAGGCAAGCTTGACTTTCGCTCTCTTTGCACAACGATCGAAGGAGCTTTCATAACGGATATCGAGTCATCCGTGCTGCTGCTCATCATAGCCGATTCAATGAACCGCTCGCTGTCGTCGTCGTCGCTCGCACCATCGTCATCCTCGAAGGCCTGGTTCTCAACGGGTAGTGCCCAGTCGGCATCCTGATCTTTAAAGTCCGGAAGCTGTTCAGTGAACGGTAAGAAGTCACAGCCGTAGTGTAGGAGATAGGTCTTGGTGATGATGGCCCGTACAAGAGCATTCAAGGCACCAGCCGTACCCAGCACGGCGAAATCGGCGGGGTAATCGCGAATCCACACCTCCAACAGGTGGCAGATCCTAGAATCACCCAGTCAAAACAATCCCCAGATACCGCAATTTGAGGTCGCTTACCGCATCTGTGCATAAGATACAAACATGGGATCATCATTTGGACTATCCAGCGAGCGCATTCGCTTTTGCATCGCTAGGAGCACGCTTCGCGGACTCGCGAACCGCCTAAATGTAAGGAAAAAGTTGGTCACGAAAGTGGAATCTAAAATGACAGTAAGTCGGCATTGTCGAGACGAAACCGATCAAACGCACCATCTCCACTAATCCCGACAAACATGAGCCTATGTAGCAACTCATCGAGAGTCGCCCACTGCGTCGGCCGCGGCGGCTTCAGCCCCAGCATCCTCGAATTGGGCGCCTTCGGTTCCTCCTCTGCCGACATGGGCTGTAGCTGATCACTGCTGACGCTGCCCGTTACTCCAAGAGTCATGATGCTGAGACTCCCTTCCGATCGGCCTTGCGTGCGCGATTTCTCGTGCTCCGATAGTAGGTCGCTCATGCTTCGGGCGCGCGTAGGTGACGTGGGAACGGATGGAACGCGGCTTGCCGAGGGAGGTCCAGATATCAAGGGGACAGTTGCAGTCGGCTGCACGCGCTGCGCGTGGGACTCGGCGACTGTGCGGATAGAATTGGAGGAGGATGCGGTGGGGGTCGCGACGACCGAAGAGTCACTAGAGGAACGCGGATTCTTTAAGGGGTTCTCCCAGGGGGCAAGCGCAGCAAGCGCTTGAGGGGAAGCGGGGTTGATGTAATCTGGTTCTAGAGCATCCCGAGCTGGTTATACAAAATCAGGGTAGGTGATAATGACCAAATGAACCGGCGAACCTCTTTCTCTGATGATAGCCTTGATGATCCACTCGAAAGATCTTCTCATCTTATCTTTCCCAACTTGTGACTCCGCCGTGACTTCAACAAGACCCGAATCGTACTTAGTGAAGAGGTCGAGCGCTGCCTTAGAATCCACACGCTTTTCCAAATCGATTTTGCATGCCGCTACCATGACTGGTGTCTTGAGTATACGAAGGCGTTCTGAAACGGTCAATTAGCACAGTTCGCACCGCCAAGCAGAGAGAGCATACTGAGAAGATCCTCTACATGCTTAAACGACGACGGAGACGACGAATCATAACATATAAGGGCTCCATCAACTTGTGCACCAGTCGAAGATCCGGCTTGGAAAAGGGATTCTGGTTGATCCAAATCCAAGTGATCTATATCAATCTCAAGAATATGTAATGGGCAACTAGCTGTCAGCTCTCTGAGCACCTCGATGTCAGTGATATGACCGATCCGACGGACATCTAGTCCTCATCTCAGTTGCAAGGTTTTTTGGGGGAAAAACTGGAGTATGACGACACTTACATCGAAGGGGTGCGGAGACACCAAGCATACCCGGAGGCGCAGAGAGCACACTCGAATCGGAGAGGCCGTAGTGTTTAGCGCCCTTGCGTATAAGGGTGGATCGGCCAGAACTCAACGAGCCCACTACGGCTATCGTCACAGGGTTTGCCGTTTCGGCCAGTGGTTTCGGCTATACGGAATAAGACGGTGGTGACAATGCAATAAGAAGTCACGTACCTTCAAGGAGGTGTTGATATGCGTTGGTTTGGCGGTGGCCGCCTTGACACCCAGGCTGCCACTGCGTGTTCGTCCCGATCCCCCAGCGATTATTGGATGGGGCAGTCTGGTTGGGATATGCTGCATAGATGTCGTGGAGTGGAGTCGGCGAGTCTCCTCCATAGGTGTCCCAGGGGTTGTACTGATGCTGCTGATGCTAGAAGTAGTGCTTAGGGCAGGCATTCGGGCAGGCGTTCTGGGCGGGAGTTTCAGCTCGCCGGGACGAATTAACGGTTGTTGCTGGTCCTTTCCCTTCAATGACGACCGCCGTCTACTCGGAGAGTGCCACGCGTCATAATCGGTATCCTCGAAGAACGACGACTCATAGTCGCCCTGTGTGCTCAGGCTGACGCCACGGTGCCTGGTAAGCTCATAGGCACGATGCTCGTAGTCCCGTGAATGTAACCCAGGGGGAGGAAGTACTGGGACACGCATGTCCAGGTTGGTATTCGTGCGCTTGGTGCGCGTGCCAATGATCGGTATGTCGCGTCTGACGAAGGAGTCGACCGAGAGGGACTTGCGCAAATTCTGGGGCAGTCCGAGAGCTAGGGGTCCGACCGGCGAAGCTGGTCGTGTCGGTATTTCCTCAGGGGAGTTCATACCTGAGTTCGTCGATCTGGCTGTAGAAAATGAGGTATCTGAAGCGAGAGATGTGGACGAGCGGCGCGTAGAGGCTGAGGGGGCTCGTTCAGGTAGGTCGTGAGGGGGAGTAAGGGCGCCAGACACTGCGGTGTTTGATGGAGCTGATGGCATAAGGTGTTCGACAGACATAATGGAAAATGAGGATGGTATAGGAGACTCAGACAGGGTTCATGAAGGTTGATGGGGATGCGGGTAGAATCCGTCGAAGTCCGTTGACGGGGCTACGGCCAAGTCACTCAGCTGTGCACACCCAATTCAAGCGAAAACTCCGTATACGTAAGTTTATTAAATATTACGGCAGCGCCGAGTCTCGGTCTCCTCCACGCCCTCCCAAGGCAACCCCTCATCTATTACTGTGGATCATTCAGACTGGTATGCCACCACCCAAAACGGTGCTTCTGACTGCAAGTACTCCAAATCTTCGTTATTTCACCTCCTGAAATTGCGATCTAGAATGACGATGGCCCATGCGGCCCTGAAAGTCCCTATATATTTGGCCTCTACCGGTACTTGACGCGGGAACTGGGTAGGCCCAACCTAAATGAGCCTCTCCATTCAGCATTCAGACTCATCTGAATAGGTTGGAACGTTAAAGTTGTCATTCCAAGCTCACAAAAGTCCTGGATTGGTAAGCTCAGAAGTGTACCCTTCACATCTCGGAGATCCTAACTCACATCTGGCTGCTAGGCAAAGCGTACCATATCACAGAAACTATCAAGGGTCGATACTACTACCCGCGTGATCCTGGTACATCAAATCGCACATGATCAAGTTTCCTCGACATTGACCAACTCCAGATGGCCTTGGGGAAATCTCAGAGGTCTCAAGGCCCCTCCGGGAAGGAGAGGTTGCCGAATGGGTCCTGCTAGACGCCGTTTGTGCCTTCATCTCCACTCACAAATTGATAGCTTGAACGGCTTGCAGACTCCGGCCTCTTGTTCCAACATAGGTGACCTAACCCCACATCCCCAGAAATCAATATCGTCGTCCTAACCTCTAACCCGCAGCACTTCACAATATCTATCCGACAGAAGCGGTTGACCTCGTCGTGGGTGGCACGCCAAATCGGGAGAAGACGACTTGTGGCTAATTTTGTTCCACAACAGATTTCTGGACCAAACCTTGGGCGAAACTCTTCTGGTTCGTTCTTCCGGCTCGATTTAATATCAGATACTTTAATTGAGGCAATTCAGCTGCATTTGCTATGTCAAGTGGCACCATCGGCGCCGCCCTTTCCTCCTCGCTGTCGCAAGTACGCTCCATCGCCGTCTCCTATGGCACTGTGTTGCACCCCACCCCAAAGACATTACACGCCCCCGCGCACCGCCTTGCTGCCAATATATGCCAACACCTCTGGGAGAACTGGGATCAGGACGCCGGTGGGCTGCGCAACGGCGAAGTCGACCTATACAACGTCAACATCCCCATGATCGAGACCCTTCTCAGTGATGAAGGCTTACAGATTGAGTGGACAAATATATGGCGTAACTCTTATGGGCGCCTTTTCAAGGCGCTCCCGCGGTCTCAAGCAAATTTGAACAAGGAAGGAAGCAAAGCGGGACCGGACTCGCCACATGCTGATCCCGCCGGTGGGAGTGTGGGGATAGAGGAAGTCAACAAGGATGAGGTGAACCAGCTGGTGTTCAAGTTTTCACCTGATTTCAAGAACCTCATCAGCCCCAACCCAACCACCCTGCCAGAGGGCTCAGACGGGTGGGCGATCGCAAAAGGTGTTGTGAGCGTTACGCCTCTGCGCGCCAGCTTCGCGGAACCTGAGGTGCGACCGGAAAATGGCGGAGATAGGGTGTGGAAGCTAAAGTTGTAAGGATGTACATTTGGGACAAATAAGCGTAGATGGTATGTCACACTAAGTTGTACAGCCGATATCATACAGTAACTGCCACTCATGCCAGCGGTGACGTTAAGACGAGACACTTTATTCCATTTCTCGAACTTCCACAAGGATCATAAATTATCGTATCCAAATGTGCAAGTGGCAATTAGAGTGTGCATTATCAAGAACCTATCAATGCTACAAGCAAAGCGGCAGATAGAAACAACACCGTGGCGCGGATGTCTAATATAAGCCGCTCGGCGCTGGAGACCGACCCAGCCACCCATTGCTTTTTATAAACCTTGAGCGAGTTGATTTCCCAAGATGCATTCTGAAACACA